>BRYE01000010.1:7790573-7795573 GCA_030159115.1 Actinidia arguta var. hypoleuca | reverse complement strand
CAGATTTTCAAATGCATTTAGCATATACATCAAGCCATTAAAACTCTAGGTTATTCTTAGTGGACGATTGGTGTCTTGTGAGGGCTTTGAGTGATGATACCTACAAACATCGACATCATACAATGTATCAAAAATAATTTAACAATAGCTTCTTAACACAGTATAATGCAAGCATTTCAAATCAAACCATTCATGCCAAGCAACCTACAAAACTGTCTAGTGCAATATAAACAAGAGATTTAAGTGTAATAATAAAGTTCTATTCTTGAAAGATCAATTGTTATGCATCCCATAACAACAACCGACCGTTTTGATTCAAAACTCTCAAGTCATACACTCTCAAGAATAGAACACACAAGTTTCCCTCAATGAATTGCTCATTATAAGAGTAAGTGTAAAAGTAATGCAATTAGAGCAATCATAATTTCAAAAATCGCAAAAATATAAAGTGTATCAACTTGACATTGCTTTACGAAGGAATGCTTACAGTTTATGTAACAGTTGTAAATTTGACATGATGGCTTTTACATGCAAGAATTCAAAGACTTAGGCAATTCTGGATACTTGAGGCAACAAGAATGAAAGAATAGTCCAAGAAAATAGAGAGAATCAAGCGGTAATAGATCTCAACATATGCATTTGCCACTAAACATGCCAACTTAATAAGCATACACTTCAAACTTCTTTTTTTTTTTCATACTTCTCAACTTTCTCTAAGCATAGATTATTGAACTCTTTTATCTTGTTTTCTCAATAAATTTTTTGCTCAATAGATTATTGAACTCCTTTATCAAACCTCTTTTATTTCTCTTCCTCCGATTTTTCTCAACTTCTAAAAAATTATGCAATATATCATTTCTCCCAATTTCAAAGCAAACTCTAGAATCAATACGCTTTTTGAGATTATTTTATACATAATTAACAAAAGAATGCCATAAAGAAAAGAAATAAATGAATTGACCTCAATGTAACAAAATTCAGAATATGCGCAAGCTAAATTTTTCAACCATGTAAAAGGCGACAAAAATTCCAACTTATTATATTAACATGTAAACCAAATTCAAACATACTGAAGCTATTCAAACAATGAAGTTTAATAAATTTCCTTGAGTATAGGTAAAACCGCTCACAAAAATGATTCATGGCTCTAAAGCTTACAAGGTATAAATCTCCACTTGATGGAAGTAGTTATGTGGATTTATAATAATTTTTCTTTTGAAAACACAACTCATACTCAATGTAAGTTATCCTCTTTATATATATAGCACAAATAGTAAAGTATTAAGCACGCAAGACTGAATTGACATAATAATCCGCTTAAACATATGTTATGCAAAGTCATTAGTTGCTTCAACTATCTTTGAAAATAAAACACAATGATTTAGTTATGGTCTTAATCTTAAGAAGACTCAACACATTCACAACATATAAAATATCACACTATAATCATGAAAAGCAAAGAGTCACAATATAATTCAAAAAAACCAAAAAACTGACCTATTTTGGATGACATTCAATATATAATGGAATGCAAAATAAACTTGTTTTTATCAACTCATAATCAAAAAAGAACGATTTTGCATTAAATAGATAAAAAAAATGGCAACAATACTTAAATATCCAAACATTAGCCACAAGTTAAAAACATCCAAAACATGTCAACTGTACCTCAAAAGTTATCAATACGATCCTAAATACTAAAAACATGAAATCTAAAACAGACAACCATAAGACCAAAAATTAAACTATCATAAAAAAAGTATTCATGCACTACGGAGTACCCCTAACTAGAGATGAACATTCGCCGAAATGCGAAAAAAAAATGAAACGATGATGGACTGATGGTGGAAAGGCAAAAGGGTGGGACTACATCCCCTCACCTTAGCTAGGGTTAAACTATCCCCGACTCGACTCGACCTAAACATTTATTATACAACATACATGGACGGCATTATTTCTCAATTCATTCAAAAGGTTGTGGATCACATTGATTCACACACTCAATTTCTCCCTACTCAATCTCAAGATAGGGTTTCAATTGATGCCCATTGACTTTAAAAATATTACCATTTCTAGGGTTCTAAATTTCAATTGCCCCATGAGGTGAGACATTTCAGACAATGATAGATTTGGCCCATCTACTTTGGAACTTACTACTCAAAAAATAAGTGTAATTGAAAATTATATGAAAGGACCTTTTGACCAACTTCGAAAGATTTACGCAAGATATATTGGTCATGCACAAAATTCATCTTTGCTTTTGAGATCTTTGAGTTCTTATAAGCGTTGTTCCTTATCTCTTCTTGTTCATTGAGTTACAATTGTCGTAATGGACCCGCCTTATCCAGACTTATGTTAAATTGGCGGATTACCCAATAAGCCTTGTGTTTTATTTCAACCGAGAGGTGACACCCCTTCCTATACACAAGTCTATATGGAGATGATCCTAGGATGGTCTTATATGTAATCCTTTATGCCCATAGTGCATTCACTAATCACAAGGACCAATCCTTACGAGGGTTGACGATTTTCTTAAGAACTTGTTTGATCTCTCTATTTGTTAACTCAACTTGGCCTTGTGTTTAGGGGTGATAAGGTGTACCAACCTTATAAATCACCCAATACTTTCTCATAAAGAGACTTACGGGCCGGTTACAGAAGTGGGAGCCACCATCACTGATGATAGCTTAGGGCATACCAAACCTAGAGAAAATGTATTCCTTTAGGAACTTGAGCAAAATAGCATGGTCATTAGTATGCGCCGGCATGGCCTATACCCATTTGGACACGTAATTTATGGCCACTAAAATGTAGAGATAACCATACGAATTAAGAAATAGTCACATAAAATCAATACCCCAACTACCAAAGACTTCAAGTATAATGATAGGGGTAAGCGACATCATGTGCCTTCGAGATAGAATTCCTAAACATTGACATATATTACAAGACGTGAAAAAAATATGAACATCATTGAACAAGGTGGGCCAATAAAAAAATCACTTTATAAGATCTTTGCAACAGTTTTGCATGATGAAAAGTGCTTACCGCATGCTTGTGAATGACAAAACTCTATTATATGCTTCACCTCATTGTAAGGAACACATCGACAGATAACCTGATTGTGGCAGTACTTAAACAAGTAAGGATCTTCATAGGAAAAATACCTCATATTCCTAAGGAACTTCTTCTTATCAATGCTAGACCAATGCAAGGGTATCCTACTGGTGGTTAAATAGTTTGCAATGTCTACATATCATGGGGTCAATGTATTTATGTGTGCAGCGATTTGAAAGAGTTGCTCATGCAAAAAGTGATCATTGATTAGAAAAGAGGCTTGGGCTTCCCCATCAATAGGGAGCCACGACAAGTGATCGACTACTATGTTTTCGACCACTTCTTGTCTCAAATTTTAATATGGAACTCTTGTAATAAAAGAATCCATCGGATGAGTCATGACTTTGCATCAAGTTTACTCAAGAGGTACTTAAATGCGGAGTGGTCGGTATATATGATAACAAGTGATCCGACTAAGTATGACATAAGTTTGTCAAGTGCAAAAATCACAGCGAGTAGCTCTTTTTCTATGGTGTTATAGTTTAGTTTGGCATCATTAAGGATTTTACTAGCATAATTTATGACATATGGTTTTTTATCTACCCTTTATTCCAAAATAGCCCCAACCGCATGGTCACTTGCATCACACATTAACTCAAAAGGAAGAGACCAATCAAGTGATCTAATAATTAGTGTAGTGGTAAGACACTCTTTGAGTTTATCATAGGCTTCTTGGCATTGGGGTGTCCACTCGAAGGATACATGTAAGGAAAATAAGTGGCAAAAAGGTTTAGATATGACACTAAACCCCTCAATGAAGCGCCGGTAGAACTCGGCATGCCTTAAAAAGGATCTCACATCTTTTATGCTCTCAAGGGTAGGAAGATGTTGAATTAATTCTACTTTTACTTTGTTTACCTCTATCCCCTTGTTGGATACTATATGTCCAAGGACTATACCTTGTGTCACCATAAAATGATATTTTTCCTAATTAAGCACTAAGTGACTCTTCTGTCATCTCTTCAAAACACGCTCTAAATGCTCTAAGTAAGACTTATAGGTGTCCCCATAAACCGAGAAGTCATCCATGAAAACTTCAAGAATCTTCTCAACCATGTCGCTAAAGATAGACACGATGCACCTTTGAAAGGTGGCCAGTGCATTACATAGGCCAAAAGGCATTCACTTATACGCATAGGTGCCAAAAGGGCATGTGAAAGTAGTCTTATCTTGATCTTCTAAGGTGACCTAACCATCTAGAAAATAATAAAATGCTTGGCCTGTAACTTGTTCTAGGACTTAGTCCAAAAATGAAAGTGGGAAGTGATCTTTCCTAATTGCAGCATTGAGTTTTTGGTAGTCTATACACATTCTCCATCCCGTTTGGATTCTAGTTGGTACTAGTTCATTATGCTCATTCATTACTACCGTTACTCTCAACTTTTTAGGGACGACTTGGATTGGACTTACTCATTTGGAATCAGAGATGGAGTATATAATACCCACATCGAGAAGTTTCAGTACTTCTCCTTTAACTACCTTTTTTATGTTAGGGTTTAAGCATCTTTGCATTTGATGCACAAGCTTAAAGTCCTCTTCTAGATATATACGATGTGTGCACATCAGAGGGATGATGCTGTGAAGGTCTATTATTGTCCAACCTAAGACTTCCCGAGGACATGAGTTATCTTGAAATATAGAGCATGCATCCTTAAAATCTTTTAAGTATGTGTATTTTCTTTCAGATTCACAACCGTGAAATTTTGGCAAAGCTTGTAGCATTCCCGGTTTAAGATTCAAAGTGATGTGGTGTGTGGAAAGTACTATTGTTGGTCTTCTACTCTCCTATCAACCCCATGTTGCCCGTTTAGTGCCCTTCCCAAGATGTGTTCTAAAAGTTCATGTTGGCCATTATGTGCACCTGCCGGAACATGTCCCAGGAG
>BRYE01000010.1:7760573-7765573 GCA_030159115.1 Actinidia arguta var. hypoleuca | reverse complement strand
GGGAAAAGCTTACTTGCACCTTGTCTTCATCAATTGAGGTGAATTTCATCATGTATCATATTATTATTAATGATTTCAAGCATGCATGTGTGTTGTATAGCCATGGAGATAGAGAAAGGAAGAAGAAGGAAGAAGGAGGAAGGAGGAAGGAGGTGAGGGTTTTCATGGTAAAAACCCAATTTATTCATATGTTGTGTATTTTAGATTGATTGATTAAGGTTTCTAAGGAGGAAGCCTAGACTCTTTCATATTGTTGGTGTTTGAGAATGCATTTATGGCTTTAGGAAGTGTTGGCTTGGTGATGAGAGCTTAAAATCATATTTTGGGAGATTTCATTTCCGAGCCAAGATCAAGTGTCAACACCTGAGGTTGAGGAGTCAACACATGAACTAAAAATTATGTTCACTAGCTCAAGGTATCGACACATGAGGTTGAAGTGTCAACACGTAAATGAAATTCTGTCTCTAGGTGTCAATACATGAGGTTAAAGTGTCGACACATGAATAAAAATTATGTTTTGTCTCCAGGCGTCGACACATGAGGTTGAATTGTTGACACATTAATGAAAATTATATTCTGTCTCCAGGTGTCGACACCTGAGACTAGGGCAGTCGACATACTTTAGTGAAATGAGCATAATTTTCTCTAAAAAACACGGATTGATGCATCGATTGAAGCGTTTAAAAATAGATTTATGGGGCTTTCTATTGATTTAAAATTAGGACTCTATTTCCTTATAAATTGAGAGATACTTCTGTTTAAAGTTGACCTAAAATTGCTGACAGCTATAATATTTTTCTAGAATTTTAATCTACATTTCATTAGTCATACCTGCTCCATCCAAAATATAATTTTGACCCATGACCTAATAAATTGAAGGTTTTTAATTATCAGTGGATGTTTTATTATGAAATCCTTATCTCTTGAGTATTATGGTATCCATTAGGAGTCATTCGCAGGTACGATGACTTGTGTGATCAAATCCCATCTAATGAAGCATTACTAATGTCTAATTAGGTTGGGGGTGTAACAACTTGGTATCAGAGCTATGGTTTAAGCCAAACTATATAATCGAGACTATGGTGTGTTGTTGGTGTCTAGGATTACAGTGAACCAGATGGTGTTGTCGGAGTCGGTTAGGTTGTTAAGGAATGTGCAAAATTATATAGCGGGCATACTAATTCTGATTTGATGCAGAAAGAAAGAATGATGCATCAAGATTCACCTAGGAGAATGGAGGATGAGGAGTCATCATTTTCAGCTAAAGGAGTGAAGCAAGAGGAGCATGAACCACATGTTCAGAATCATCTTGATGCAGTAGATAGATTGGCTACTCTTATGGAATAATATATGGAGTATCAGATAGCAAGATCGGCATGAAGTACGACCTTACATGAACAATTTATGAAGATGAATCCACCCAAATTTATGGGAGCAACTGATTCGCTAGTGGATGAAGAATGGCTAAAGAAGTTAGATGATATCTTCGAAGTAATGGGAGTAACTGAAAAATAGAAATTGTCTTTGGTTACATTTATGTTGAAAGATGAGGCACAAAATTGGTGGGAAGCTATGAGGCGAATAATGAATGCTCAACTTGGAGGAGTTTCGATTACATGGCAACAATTTGTAGAGATATTCAATGAGCAATACTTTCCATGAATTTATCGTACTTAGAAAGAGCAAGACTTCATTACACTGAAACAAGAGAGAATGTCAGTAGTGGAATATGAAGAGCAATTCACAACTTTGTCTAGATTTGCACCTGAATTAGTATGTGCTTAGATTTGCCAATCCGGTCCTAGGTATCTCCATTTGAGATTACTAGATACGCAAAATTGGTGAACAAATCCAAAATTGTTGAATGCCATGTTAAAGAATATACAAGCAGATGGTAGCAATTTAAGAAGAGGAAGTTTGATTCAAAAGCTGGAGCATCACGATGAAGGTCTTTAGAAACTACTACAATAGTGGAACAAAGTCGAGAACAAACTAGTGCGGGAGGTGCAAGGTCTAGTAGTTCAAGGGGTATGAGAAATCCTAAAGGCAAACGATCATGGAGGCCGCCAGTTAGATCTACTAGTTCAAGATCTTGCAATACGGGAGAAATTGTCTACTATCGGTGTGGAGTTGAGGGACATATAAATAGAGATTATCCAATGCCATGGGCGTATAAATGTTATCAGTGCAGACAACTAGGACATATAGCAAGAAATTGTACCTAAGGGCCTACAACAGCTTCATCAGTAGGCAGTGGTGTTGGTGGAAGTAAAGGAACAACTGAAAGTGCACAACAAGAGCGGGCAACTACTTCTGAATTGTGTGCTCAAGCTCGAGTTCATGCTATAATGCAAAAAGATAGTCAAGCCACGCCTAATGCTGTAACAAGTATGTTATCAGTAGGTGATAAAAAAGCACATGTGTTGATAGATCCAAGTGCTTCACATTCATTTATTTATACAATATTTTGCATGCATCTAGATAGACCATGTAGTTCATTGCCCAACCTTTACTTGTGTCTACCCCGGTAGGAGATGTGATATTGGTGGATGAGGTATATAAGGATTGTATCTTGAAAATTGAAAATAAGGAGTTGATAATTGATTTGATTTCATTGACTAGCCATGATTTTGATTTGATTTTAGGGATGGACTGGTTATCTTCATATCATGCTTCTATTGATTGTTTCAAGAAAGAAGTTATTTTTTGAAAGCCAAATGAAGCGGAATTTAAATTTCAAGGTGAACGGGATATAGTTCTGACTTATTTGATTTCAGCTGTGAAAGCAAATAAATTATTATAGAAAAGATGTAAAGGATATCTTGCACATATTATTGATACAACTAAAGCAAAATTGAAGTTATCTGATCTTTTTATAGTTCGAGATTTTTCAAATGTTTTTCCAGATGAACTTCTAGGGGTAATACCAGATGGGGAGGTAGAATTCTCTATTGAGTTATTGCCGAAAACTATACCTATTTCTATTATACCATATAGAATGGCACCATCTGAATTGCGAGAGTTGAAAGTTCAATTGTAAGATTTACTTGAGAAGGGTTTTGTTCAACCAAGTGTTTTATCGTGGGGGGCACCGGTTCTGTTTGTAAAGTAGAAAGATGGTACTATGCGACTGTGTATAGATTACCGACGATTGAATCAAGTTATGGTGAAGAACAAGTATCCTTTACCTCGGATAGATGATTTGTTTGATCAATTGCAAGGTGCTTGTATCTTTTCAAAGATTGATTTGAGATCCGGGTATCATCAGCTGAAAATTTTGTGATGTTTCAAAGACTACATTTTGTACCCAATATGATCATTATGAGTTTTTGGTGATGCCTTTTAGGGTGACAAATGCACCTGCTATTTTCATGGATCTGATGAACATGGTATGTCGACCTTTTCTTGATTCCGTTGTGATTGTTTTTATTGACGATATATTAGTTTACTCTCATAGTCAAGAACATGAAATGTATTTGAGACTTGTTTTACAAACTTTACGAGATAAACAGTTATATGTCAAGTTTAGCAAATGTGAATTTTGGCTGGATAGAATAGCATTTTTGGGTCATGTGATATTTGCGGAGGGAATTCATGTGGATCTGAAAAAGAGAAAAGCGGAAATGAACTGGGAGCAACCTAAGAATGTTTTAAAAACCAAATTTTTTTTGGGGTTAACAGGTTATTATCGGAGGTTTATACAAGGTTTTTCATCTATTGCTATTCCTTTGATACGGTTGACTCGCAAGGATGAAAAGTTTGAATAGACAGATGACTGTGAATGTAGTTTTCAGGAATTAAAAATCAAACTGATTACAGCACCAGTATTGATAATTCCTTCTAGGAAGGGAGATTTCGTAGTATATAGCGATACTTCACATCAAGGATTGTGATGTGTATTAATGCATCAAGGGCATGTAATTGCTTATGCATCAAGACAACTGAAATTACGCAAAATGAATTATCCTATACATGATTTAGATTTGGCTATAGTAGTATTTGCATTGAAAATGTAGAGACACTATTTGTATGGAGAATCTTTTTAGGTGTTCACGAATCATCAAAATATGAAATAATTATTTACGCAACGAGATTTGAATGCTAGACAGAGGAGATAGATGGAATTAATCAAAAATTATGAATGTATAATCCATTATCATTCGGGAATAGCCAATATGGTGGCCAACGCTTTGAGTCGAAAATCCGCGGGAAGATTAGCTTGTATCAAGTGTTGTCGGGTAGAATTGTGTGGGGAAATGATCATCTTGGGGGTGGAGTTTGAACAACAAAGTACGGATGTTATATTAACTCATGTCTGAGTGAGATCTTTATTGCTTGATAGAATTCGAAAACTTCAAATGCAAAATGAACAATTGAAGAAGATTAGACAACAAGTGGCAGATAAAGTGAGCATTGATTTTGCACTACTTGATGATGATAATTTGATGTTCGGGAATCAATTTTGTATATTGAATGAGCCAATGTTAAAGAATGAAATTCTGGAGGAATCACATCAATCGTTGTATGCTATGCTCCGGGGAGTACAAAGATGTATAGGGATCTTTGAGGAATTTATTGGTGGCCAAGTATGAAGAAAGACATTGTAAAATTTGTGGTAAAATGTTTAACTTGTCAACAGGTGAAAGTCAAACATTAGAAACTAACAGGTTTGTTGCAACCTCTTCCAATTTCATAGTGGAAATGGGAACATATAATCATAAATTTTGTGATGGGACTTTTAAAATCTCTTAATGGTTTTGATTCTATTTGGGTAATTATTGATAGACTGACTAAGTCAACTCATTTTCTTCCAGTGAAGACGACTTATAAACTTGATAGATATGCAAAACTATATGTGAATGAGATTGTTAGATTGCATAGAGCACCAGTATCTATTATTTCGGATAGGGATCCAAGGTTTACTTCTAGATTTTGGCCAAGTCTTCAACAAGCTATGGGCACAACATTGAAATTTAGTACGGCGTTTCATTCTCAAATAG
>BRYE01000010.1:7723073-7738073 GCA_030159115.1 Actinidia arguta var. hypoleuca | reverse complement strand
GTTAACCACAACTATATTAACAATGACTATAGAATTTTATAAATTTTATCAAAACTATTCATAAAAAGGTTATTAGTAGTCACAAGAATTCATAAAAAATAAGAAGAAGATATGTTTAGTTAGATCTCACTATTGTAATTAATATACGAAGCTCACTATAATTCATTACAAGAGTTATAATAATTCATAACTAGTACCAATAGGATTCATAACTAACTTTTTTTTACTATAAATTCTTGACAATTATTCTTAAGCGGACCCCATTTCAATTATTATGTGGACCCCACCTCAATTCACAATAAGGTCATAACAATTCATAATTTGAACCATATTGATTCATAATATATTTTTTATCATAAAATTTTAATATATGTTTAAAAGTAGCCACTTTAATTAATAGGTGGACCCCACGATAATGACCAATAATTACACTTTTGGCCCTCAATTCTTATATAATTTTTTGATAATCAACTAATTTTCAATGATTACAATACGTTAGTAGAAATAATACCATAAATTCTCATAAAATGGACCTTAAATTATCATAAATAAATCACAATTATTCATAACTTTATGCCACAAAAAATCATAACTAATTTAAATATATACCATAAGTTATTTATAACAATGGCTACAATAATTCGTAACAAGTACCAAATAATTTCATAACTTGCTATTTTAGCCACACTATATCATAAACATACATGTTAACAGTTGGGACGGTAGCCCTTATTATAGTGTACAATATTCAATAGTTGAGATTTAATTTTATTTATCCTATGATTAAAATATAACGTGCACAAGATATAATCCAAATGTTAGGTGTGTACCGGATCATTTCTCATTATTTTTTCTAATTGCGCTTTCTGTTTTGCCTTTGTTAAGTAAACCTACCCAAATATCCTTTTTATGTAGCTAAAATACTTTTGGCCAAACATTTTAGTTACATAGAAGGGGTGTTTGGGTAATTTCACCTAACGAAAAACATATAAAAAAATACAATTGAAGAAAATGGGAATGTGAGATCGGCACCTTTAATTTATGAAAGGAAATGATTAACTATTGTTGGTCAGATAATGAAATACAAGCCAAAGTTTGGGATTTGCTTCATGGGAAAATTGCAGAGAGAGAGAGAGATGAAAAATATGTAAGGGTAAAATTTAATATCAATGAGAGAGATGAAAATTTGAGGAGAATAAAAGACAAATGCCACATATCGAGAAATTTTACTGAGAAAAGTACTCAAGATTTGAAATGTATAGACATAATTCATTGGGTGTGGCTCGAATTGTATATTTAAAAACAAAGTTGAAAAGTTTAAGAAATAGATCTTCTAAGAATCAGTTTTTTTCAATTGTTGTAAGTTATCTTTCTCCCATAAGAAAGAATTATAGCTAACACTCTATCACAACTTTAAAAAAAAAAAAAGAAGATGCAGCTTATAAACTCTACCAAATATTCTACCTATGATTGAAACAGATGGAGAGAGAGAGATTTTTGCTTAAAAAAAAACCTGCCCACTCGGCACCAGCCCGAAAAACATCGTGTCCGAGCGGGCAGGCCCAAAGCTTGTCGGGCTTCAGCCAAAATTCAAGTCGGGTTGAACTGCCAAGATTCAAAAATTCTAAGCTTTAAGCCCAGTCCAAAGCCTAGGTTTGGACGGACTTTGGGCTCGAGCTCGGGTTTGGTGGCCGTGCGAGCGGGCTTTGGCTCGTTTTTAATTTTTTAAATAATGTGGGTGTGAGAGATAGTGTGTTGATTACTAGTGTTTTGGTTACTAACTTAATGTTTTCTTTCTTTCTTTTTTTTTTGGACCGGGTGGGCGGGCTTAGGCCAAATATTTATTGGGCGGACCACTTTTGAACTTTCGGGCTGGCATCATGGGCGGGCTTTCGAGCGGAGATTCAGATGACCGGGTGGGCGGGCGGGCTTAGGCCAAATATTTATTGGGCGGACCACTTTTGAACTTTCGGGCTGGCATCATGGGCGGGCTTTCGAGCGGAGATTCGGATGGGCCGACTGGCTGGCTAGCTTGGGCGGCGGGATGGGTGGGATTTGTGTGTGGTAGGGTTCGGGGGATTCGGATCCAGGTTTTTGGGTTCTTTTTGGGATTCGGGATCCCTAAATATAAGGTCCTTTTTGGGTTCTAATCCATCCCTTAAATAAAGCGCGTGTTCGGTTTACTTTTGTCCTCGTGTATCTATTTTTTTCCACCAATGAGTTGTCACAATGAGGGATAAGAATTTAGCCGAACCCAGGTGCCAACTGGTGCAAAACAAGGGTAGATTTCACCAATGGTCCCTGTAGTTTATTGAAAGTTTCACTTTGATCTTTACAGTTTTAATTTGAACAATTAAATCAATACAGTTTTAATTTTGTTTCAATTTAGCTTCATTGGCCTTGTAGTTTAGCCAAAGTTTCACTTTGGGTCTTAAAAATGTTCATATGAATTTTCATATACTTTCTTTCTTTCTAAATTGTTAATGTATATTAATACAAGGATTACATTGAAACCAAAATAAAACTACAAAGCTCTAATTATTCAAATTAAAACTTTAGGTCCAGGAACTAATGATGAAACTTACTGCATGATAAGGCATTTACACTACATCTCTGATTCTCCATCGTAGCAATTCTTGATATATATCTCACAAAATTATAAAAAAAACTTTTTTTTATTAATTTTAATATAAAATATCTATTTTAAGTTTAATAACGTAAATTTCCTCCACGAATAGACCTCACTAGTTTAAATTGTTTAGAAACTTTTCAATTGAAATGATTAGGTATTCCCCAACAATTAAAATAAAAAAGAAAGAATAAAAAATGGAGTTGAGGCCTCAACTCTCAAGGTGTGAAAATGAGCAACCGGGTGAAAGAAGGCATAAAAATTCCCAACACATGACCAACACCACCCTAATATCTCTTTATTCTCGCTTTTGAATACGTTGATTCATATTAGAAAAACTCAACTACACAACTTATAATGGGGGGAGAAATAACCAATTTTCAAAAGAACTATAAAATAGAAAATAAATAATTTATCCTGAGATTGTATTTGGATCAAAGATTTGGTAGAAAAAATTAAAAAGAAAATAAAAAAATTAGACGATCCAACCGTTTAGAATCGTTAGATCTTTTAATTTTTCTCTTAATAAATTTTTAATGAATAATCTCTGACCTCCTATTTGAAATTGTACAAGGGTAACTAATTGAGAGCACAGTTGGTTTAATACATTGATAATCATTTATCGAAAATAGTTTAGGAAAACTGATAAATCTTGTATATATGCTCTGATTTCTTAAAGAGGGAAAACCGAAATAAAAAGATGGACTAACAATTAGAAATGGAAGAAGATAAAACGTACTACTATTTAGATAGTAATTGGACTTAAGGGTGTGAACTTTGATATAATAGACATATAAATGGAGGCTATCTAGAAGCTTTGCCAATATTAAACACTAGGAATGCTAATTGTCAAAACCTAAGTTTCCAAAATGTCAACAAGGATTCTTTTTGACAAAATGGACTATTTTTAGTATAATTTTTGTTGTGTGCACTAGTGCTGTTAATGGATCATATTTGGATTAGATATGTGAAAATTCGAATTTGATCTAATTATAAACGAATCCAAATTTGATAAGAATCCGAAATTATTGAATTCATTTATTTTAATTTGAATCCATTTTAAATGGATATACTATCCAAAAATTCGATCAGATCTGTTTTTATTTATTTTTAAAAAAATAATCCAAAAAAGTATGAAACTTTTGAAATGAGAGAAAAAAATAATAAGTTTTTCTCGAATCGGATTCAAAAAGAGGACTGAATTCAAATATCCGAATCCGACCCAAAAAATACGGATCAACTATATTCGAATCAACTATATTCAAAAAGTTTTTCTCGAATCGGATTCTCGGATTGAATGTTTATGAATAAATTCAAATTTTTTCGGATCAAATTTGAATGATCCAAATTTTTATTAATAAATTTGAATTTTTTTGAATTGAATTTAAATTTAATCCAATCCATTGACAGACGAAGTGTCAACCATGCCTATTACATACAGTTGTTATTTGGGTAATAGTGACAGTGATACCAATCATCCCCTTGATTAAAAACTACTATGTCTCAAGGTTATTAATGACAAAAGTAAGCAGTATAAACACATGGCAATATTAAACAAATTTAAGAAACAAATATCAGAATTTCTTTTTCAATTTTTATTAATTATTTCCTCATATTCTTCTTATGGTAAATGTCTTCCTCTTTCCGGCTCTCCTGCTGAAATTTCTCCGAATTACAACTGTCCATTTTTTATTCTCAAATCTTCAAAATTTCTCCGAATTGCAAAGTCCATTTTCCATTCTCAAGGGCGATTCGAAATAGAAGTGTGATTTAACTAAAAGTCAAATTCATCCACTATTCGTTCACCTAAAATCAAAAATAGTGAGAAAAACTCATTCCAAAACTTAAAAATTCAATTAATAGTTCTTCACTTTGTATAAATTGAAGAATATGTGCCTACATATACACATCACAACATTAAATAAACTTAAAAGAACATCTCATAATTTTTCTCCCAAGGTTTATTACTTATGTCCTCGTATCTTTTTTCCACTTTTTTTTTTGCTAGCATGAGAAAACGTAGTATTGTTCCTCAATTGATATTGATGTGGGGAAAAACATCTGATATTCTAAGTCAGGCACGTCACCTAGAGGATCACATCGTCGTAACACCAATATAGTCCTAGTCGCCCATCGCATTATCGCCAATGGACCATTTCGCCGATAAGTGTACAAGTCTTTCTCTAGCGATGTCGTCTATGTCGCTAGACCAGAGACCATCTCCAGTAGGGCTCTATCTCCACAAGGACTTCACCTACTCAAGAGTCCTTGGAAACTATCCATCACAACTCCTACAATTGCGGATTGCTCTCCACTTGGTAATCTCCTATTATCACTCTAATATCTCAAGAATATACTTTTCAAATATAGTTATCCGAAGATCTCACCTAAATATCCTCACGCGTATCTCTATCATACACGTATATAAAGGCCGCTCCCTCATCTTATTGAGGTACAAGAAATTAACCCTTAAATACATGCATCCTTAGCTCTGTATTTATATTGCTTTTCTTGTGCTCGTCTTGGTCTGATTTGCACACCGAAGGGGGTTTGACCGGTTTCATCCCGGCCGGTAACGTTTGTTTGCCTGCGCAGATCACCCAAGTTGTTGCTGAGGTCCAGTACCAAGGTAAAAGAGCAATTGTTGGTTACTCGCCCCAGTTTTATACCACAACATATATTATTCAATAAGAAATTATGATGTTGTTCCTCAAATCGTAATATTTGTTGAAAAAATGTCATGCAATGAAAAGTTTGAAGCACATAGAATTTTCTAATTATGTCAAAAGCAACAATGTTTTTATTTAGAAATTTGAATATCAATGCCTTGTATTGAGAAATTTGAATTGCATTGGAAAATTTGTCGGACTTGATAGCCAAACTATCTTTTAGTGAAGACCAAACTGTAAATAAATTTTTCTAATTTGAAAATGAAAATAATAAGAATAAAGTTCACGGTCCATCTTTCTTGGGCCCTTAAACCAACCTTGAATGAGCCATATTAGGAAAGAACAAAAATACCATCCGTGGCCCATTTCTGCTAGACTACATTAATACAAGCAACGCACAAGGGGCTGGTAGCAAACAAGGGTGGAGGATAGACAAACCGGTTCTATCACACAACAAGGCCAGTTTTTAAAGAAGCCACCTGTACCGCCAAAAAGTCTACAACCCTCTTGATAACAAAACCAAACTTTGAGATGTTGAAATTCAGACACTAATGAGAGAATCCTAAGGCTGTGTCTGGATATAGAATTTTTAATAAAAAAAAATAGTAAATGATCCAATAATTTTGAATCGTTGGATCATTGTATCATCTAACTATTTTATTTATTTTTTTCTCTTACCAAATTTAAAATCCAAACACAACCTAAAGAAGTGCGCGAGATCGACCTATCGGCCTTGTCTCTTGTAAAACGCTTGAAAACACATGAAGAGAATTAGTTTCAATAATTAAAGGTTTCATGTACATTAAGGTACTCGTATAGCAAGAACTAGAAAATTTGAAAAATACTTACCTTATGGTTCATAACATCAGTGTTTACCAATTGCTATAGAATTGAAATCAAAAAGATTTTTTTAAACTAGAAACGAACAAATTACATAAACTGAAACATAAATACAATTATAGAAATTAAAAGATATAGAACCTGCAACCCGAAATACTAAAACTTGTTGAATTTCGTGTTTCACACAATCTTCTTAAGGTAGATACGCCCCTCACCTGTGCGCTGATTCGGTAGAATCGCCTCCTAAGATAAAATAACACTCTAATCAGTGACTCGAACAACCTTTTGATCTCTCTCAGGAAAAACATAAGAAAAATATGAAGAACATTGTGTTCTTAGGGATAAAAAACTAATAAGAGACCACCAATATACAAAGTGTTCTCATGTCAAGGTCTACTGCAATGGCTCACGGGTGATGATGTGTTCCCACTAATATCACATTTGGATGCTCTATACTAACACTTGTTAGTATATAAGTTTATTCCCTTTTGATTTACTAATTAACGTGGGATTGAGTGTTTTTACCATATTTTAACTAGTCCAACTAGCTAATTTTGAAAAGTAATTTCTTATTCATCCCTTATTCATTTTGAATAAATTTTATATGATTTCGAAGACCATGCTACGAAATTATAACTCCACTTCATTTTATCAAAAACGATGTTGAAAGCCTCATCTATTTTGACTCAAATTTGTCCAAAAACCATGTTCAAAAACTAATTTTTTTCAACAATCAATTTTTGTTCTCTTAAATGTATAAATTATTTGACATTTTTTTATTAATTTAAAAATATTTGACATTTTGCATGATATCATGATGTCGCGTTGTAATTGTTTAATTAAAACATATATAATTCGATTAATCTCTGTTCAACTAGATTACTTTCTAGCTTGTCTTATACATGAGCAGTAAGGTGGATCTAAAATAAGGCAACATTCCATTAATTTTACTCTAAAATTATGTTTAGATGACAAGAATTTTGAGACGGAATGGAAATGTTATTCCTTGTCCCCTATCTCTCATTTTAGGGGAAATGGAATTTTCATCTGAGAAGGATCCGATTCCTCCACTCACTTTTAGTAATTTTAGATTACTCACTCATACAGGAATTAAAAAAAACTAGTCAAATTATTTTTCGATTATGCCCGCAACTAAATACATATCTATAATTATAACACCAAGTTACTATATTACAATTACTTTGTAAATTATAAACAAGTTATCTTTCTATTATAATTTTTATTAAAATTTCTCTTTGAATTTTTTAATCGAATACTGTTTTCAATTATTTTTTTTTCATTTTTAAGTCTTTTTTTTTTATTTTTCTTGATTAATAAAATAAAATCTAAATGGATTTTTTAGATGATTAATTTTATAATTCATTAGGAATATTTTTTATTTTAGTTGCTTTTCTGTTAAAAAAATATGTTTAATTTTTAATTCTTTTAATTAAGACAAACTTGAAAAGTAAAAGATTTTAATTAAAAATTATAAAACAACATCTAAAATAGAAAAATATATAAAAGAATTTTTATTCCAAATCGGACCAAAAATTGTATTAATTCTTAATTTTTTTCTGAAGAATTCTCCGAAATATATCAAGAAATCCAAGTGTACGAATGAGATTTATAATGGAGTGTTCCCTACAATACACTAAGATTGAATTTATATTTTATATTTATTTTATTTACCATTTTATGCATTTAATTCTTGGTTTATAACATTTTTTTTGTGTGTCATGCATCCTCAAGTTAAAATATTGAACTTTAGATAACAAACTCCAACTTAATAAAAATAAAATACCATTATAACTAAAACTGATGTGGGGTAAATTCACCACTTTTCATATAAATTATTTATCTCGTCATATGAAGTTTAGGACGTCAATGCTCACACCAAACTATGAGCAAAACATACGTTATCCACCTTGTTTGAGACCGAAGATGATATATGGTCGCCCAAAGACTCCGTTTCCAAGAGGAGTCCCTTTCCTTCACGACTCCTATAATTGTGGAATATTCTCCATATGACAATCTCCTATGTTTATTCCAATATCTCCAAGATATACTTCCATACTTAGCCGTCCAAAGATCACGCTTACTTTCTTTACACGGCTCTCCATTCTCCAACTATAAAAAGGCCACTTCTCCCAATATGAAAAGGTACAATTTAACTCTCACACAGGCACTTATAGCTCTGCTTTTTCATTGCTTAGCTTGTGTTAGCCTTACTTAGCTATCCGAAGATCACGCCGTACTTTCTTTACACGGCTTTCCATTCTCCAACTATAAAAGGCCACTTCCCCCAATATGAAAAGGTACAATTTAACTCTCACACGGGTACTTATAGCTCTGCTTTTTAATTGTTTAGCTTGTGTTAGCCTTAGTCTGATCTCCACGCCAGCGGGGTTTTGAGTGGCCTCACCTCGGCCAATTACGTTTGTTCATCTGCGTAGGTCACCCGAATTGTTGCCAAGGTCTGGTACCAATGTGAAATAGCAATTTTGATGATTGACTACTCACTCCCAATTTTCTACCACAACAGTTTGGCGCTATTTGTGGGAACGACAGTTTTTAAACTTTCTATGCAGCTGCGCAGCCGTTTGTTACCTCGACCAAGTGCTAACAACCCTTTGGATAATAGAGCTAATTCCATGGCCAATACCATCCAAAGCTCTAGACCTAGAGGGCCTCCACCGTGAGATGCACGGTATAGCCAAACAAAATGCCCTCATAATACAACACCTCACCACGAATAATCCACCGCCTTTTCCTGCTGTACCTATTCCGAAAGTTGAACGGTCTCGTCGCTCTCACCGATTAGGCGACAATGAGTCTCATAGTCACCAGAGTACTGGTCGAGCACGAAACCGACATCGCCAGTCGCCAAGTCCAAGTCCAAGGTAAGAAAGAAGCCCCGTCTTATCAAAATCTTGATCATCCAACCGAATTCCTAAAATAAAAGGTGAAGAAGTCAAAAAAAGAGAAAGGACAACTCACCGAGACGACCAGGTGCCCAAATGCCGAGATAAATCCACCACCCAAAAGATCAAATACCTGGACGCCCAAATTGATGCAATCAATACCGGTATAGGAGCTCCGATTACGGTGGATGCCTTAGCACGACAAACAGAATCACCATTCACTGATAGAATAATGAGGACTCAGGTTTCATACAAATTCTAGTTACCATCCCAGCTCGGCATATACAAAGGAAAGACCGATCATATGGACCATCTGGACTCTTATAGGAACCCTGCAACTCATGAAACCTGAGTCCTCATTATTCAATTAATGAGGTTGAAAGCCCGATCATATTTGTTTATTCAATTAGAGGCTAGGTTCGAGAGCTACTTCCTCTTCCGACCCTTCGATAAACTAGTTTATTCTCTCTTTTAAAATAGTTTTAATATTTGTTTAAAAATAATTAATGGTATTGTTAAAGATCAAAACTCAGAATTATACATATCTTTGATTATTTGTCAACAAGAACACTTGGTACAAGTAATGCTTAGATCAATTGCATTATAGGTGTTTGAAACCATATCCAAATCCATTATTGATTTCATAAACACATCTTTAGACATTAAATATATTTTTTATCGCCAAATCTTCCAACTAATATCATAATGTAAATGAGATACGGTTAAGTTAAAGTGAGAGAAGATGTTAGAACATTTAAGCCAGGAGAAAACTAAGTACTTTAACTGAGCCATTTTATATTTATAGTTTATATTTCATTTGCATTATTCTTTAAAAATCACGAAAATACATTTTTACACTTTTGACACTTGTAACAAAACTCAATCTTGTAAAACAGCTCTTTGTCAGTTGGGAACTGCAATTAGATAGAAAAAAATATACACACCAAAGTGACAAGCAACGTTCTACAAGAGAAATATTGAGCTAGAAAAGCTACATCATTTTCATACTTCTCTGGTCGGATTTGGAAGAAACACGATGCACCCACTTGGTTGGATCAAATTGCCAACGAACTTGGGAACAAAGCCCCACCAAACCACTATCTGGCAAGATTTCATTATGGTGGATTGACCTTCGCCCTACAATACGATTTTAGGTCGCTCAACTATGAGAGTAACAAAATCCATCACTTTTACCTACCATTTAAAAATGAAGTTTTCCACTTCAACAGGGGTAGGCGAGGTGAATAGCGATCAGAAGGTTTCCAAACAATGCTTCATCTCGGTAATGAAGACTGAATCTCCTCCCAAATCAAGTGTTTGATAGAGGCATTAAGGGATGAGGTAGAACAAATTACCCTAGTGGACCCCAGAGAATCAAAAAATACCAAACCTTCAGAAGAAGTTGCACTAGTCTCCATACATCCAGATTATCCAAATCGCCATGTTATGATCAGAATAGAGCTAACTGAAGAGTTGCGAAGTGCTCTGGTGGAGTTTTTGAAGAACAACTATGATGTCTTTGTATGGTCTCAGGGCAATATGCCAGGAATCATCCTCAGGTCGCCATGCATAACCTGTTTACCAACCCTTACCATCCTCCAGTTCTCCAGAAGAGAAGGAAGTTCACCCCTGAGTGCTCGAAAGTCATAGAAGAAGAAGTGGCTAAGCTCATTAAGGCTTATGTTATCAGAGAAGCCCACTCCCTAGATTGGTTCACCAACGTTGTTGTCGCTCCCCAAAAGAGAGAGAAGTAGAGAGTATGCGTTGACTTTACCGACCTCAACAAAGCGTGTCCAAAAGATAAATTTTCTTTTCCAAAGATTTACCTAATAGTTGATGCAATTTCCAACCATGAGCTTATTAGCTTCATGAACGCCTTCTCCAGTTACCACCAGATCAAGATGTATCCTCCCGATGTAGAGAAGACTTCCGTTATCACATAAAGAGGATTGTACTGCTACAAGGTTATGCCTTTTGATTTAAAGAATACACGGGCGACATCCCCATGACTGGTGAACAAAATATTCAAGGAATTGATTGGAAAGACTATGAAGGTTTACATAGATGACATGCTCATCAAGAGTCTCAAATCTTCTAATCACATCGCCCACTTAGAGGAAGCATTTGACATCTTGCGAAAGCACCAAATGATACTAAACCTTTCCAAATGCATCTTTGGTGTTTTCTCTAGAAAATTTATTGGCTTCCTAGTGAACAAATGAGGAATTGAGGCAAACCCGGACAAGATTCAAGCTCTGATGGCCATGAGCTCACCCAGAAATGTACATGAGGTGCAACTAGTAACTAGATGAGTAGCCGATTCGTTTCTAAATCAGTGAACAAGTGATTACCATTCTTCAAGATTCTAAGGAAAAATTAAGCTTTCCAATGGACAGACGAATCTGAGGAAGCATTCCAGCAGTTGAAAGAGTATCTCGGCTCGCCACTCTTGCTCACAATTCTCACCAACAGCAGTGAGTGTAGTACTTATCCGAGAGAGGACAAAATTCAAAAACTAGTATATTATGTTAGCAAAGTCCTCATGGAAGCTGAGGCCACATACTTGAAAATTGAGAAGCTCACTTATGCCCTTCTGATCGCCTCTAGAAAACTTTGTCACTATTTTCAGATACACTCCATTGCAATGTTGACTGATCAATCTTTAAAGCAGATTCTCCAGTGACCTGGCACCTCAGGAAGGCTCCTCAAATGGTCCGTTGAACTAAGTGAGTTCTACATTGATTATAGGCCAAGGATAACAATCAAAGCCCAAGCATTGGCCGACTTCATAGCTGAGTTCACACAAGACATCGCCCTAGAAGTAGAAATTCTCTTTGAGAAAGAAGCTCCAAATAAATAGAACCCATATGAGGACCTCGCCAGATGGAAGTTGTTCGTAGATGGGTCATCAAACTAGCATGATTGTGTTGCAGGTCTTGTTCTCCAAACTTTGTCAGGCAAACAGATGGAATACTCCATTCGTATTGGGTTTAAAGCCACCAACAATGAAGTCGAATATGAAGCTCTCCTCTCTGGATTAAGGGTTGCAACATAATTGGGAATATAATCCCTAGACACCTTCAGTGATTCTCAGCTTGTGGTAAATCAAGTCCAAGGGGATTACCTTGCCAAGGATCTCCAAATGGTAGCCTACCTAGATGAGTTGAAGAACATGTCAATGAAGATCAAAGACTTTAAAGTTCGACAAATCCCTAAAGAGGAGAATAGGAAGGTTGATACTTTGGCCAACCTCGCCTCAGCCTTTGATTTTATCTCAGATAGGAGTATACGACTAGAGTTTTTACCAAACCCAAGTATTGAGGTCATCAAACCAGTTTGTCCTATATAAGCAAGCCCGACATAGATGGACGATATGCGTACCTCCAGGATGGGACATTACCTATTGACAAGCCCAAGCTCGCCGTATACAGTACCGATCTGCCAGATTTTGTCTCCTTCTTGGAATTCTATACAAGAGATCCTTATCGGGCCACTCCTACGAGGTCTCCAACCTGAAGAATCAGAATATGTGCTTAGAGAAATTCACGAACGTGTATGTGAGAATCACTCAAGAGCAAGGTCACTTGTTCAAAAGGCAATGCGCCAAGGTTATTTCTTGTCCAAAATGGAGCGAGATGCGGCAGCATACAGCAGGAAATATGATGAGTTCTAAAAATTTGCTCCAGTAAGTCATCTCCCCCACACCGAGATGTTGCCAATAACCAGCCCATGGCCATTTGCCCAGTGGAGAATAGACATACTCAGACCTCTGCTCCAAGCTCCATTACAAAGGAAGTTCTTGATCATCGCTATTGATTATTTCACCAAATGGGTAGAAGATGAACATCTCGCCAAAATCATTGAGAGGAATGCCAGGAATTTCGTCTGAAAGAGCATTGTGTGCAGATTTGGAATTCTCAAGGTTATCATCTTGGACAACGCCAGGCAATTCGACAACGAGGGATTCAAAATGTTCTGCTCGGACCTCGTGATCTCCCACCATTCCTTCTCGCCTGGTCATCCTCAAGAAAATGGTTAAGTGGAAGTCACTAACAAAACAATATTGAGAAATTTGAAGGAAAGGTTAGAAAAATCGAAGAGCTAATGGGCAGAATATCTACCGGGCATACCATACAACGAGCAAAATCCCTACAAGCGAGATGCCATTTTTTATGGTATGTGGGACAGAGTTAGTTATACCAGTGGAGATAGGAATGCCGAGTTTCAGGACCTCCTATTTCAATAAAAAGAACAATGAAATCGAGTTAAGGCTAAACCTTAATCTCCTTGACAAAAAGAGGGAGAGAGCTGAGGTACCAAAGTCCCCCTATCTATGAAGAAGCTGAATGCCAAAAAGCTCGGTCCTACGTGGGAAGGCCCCTACAAAGTTACCAAAGTATCCAGACAAGGAACATATTGGCTAGAGGACACGAATGGAAAGGCACTACCTCACCCATGGAACGCCAAACACTTGAAGAAGTATTACCAATTAATTCGATGGTCGCCATAAGAAGTATTGCCTAATAATATCGCCAGTCTTATAACCGCCAAAATCTCCATATTTGTACGATGTTAATCGCCAAAATTGCTTGTTATGCTCGCCAATCTTTATGGTTGATTAATAAAATTTCTCCAGATTGACTTTATCGCCAATGATTTGTGTTGCCAATTTCTTAAAGCGCCAATTTTGTTATCGCCAAATATCAAGATTGCCCATGCATTGAGAAATCAAACAATGATTTCGACAATGATAAGGCGTCTTGATCGCCATTGTCGATGTCACTAGTATCAAGATCGCCCATTCATTGAGAAATCAAACAATGGTTCGGACAATGATAAGGCATCTTGATCGCCATAAAAGAACCACTTGATTAAAAATTTTGCCATGCTGCTGTTTAACATTTGCACGGAATAAAATAACTCCAATCCATGTCATATCGCTTGCTAATCAAACTCACCAAGTCAATATGATCGACATGATTGAGTTTATGGTTTGCCCTATTAGGTTGATTTCTTGAATTGTGTTTTCTCGCCTAAACTAAGGTCACCAAAATTATTTATTCATCACCAGGATAATATGCCCAGAATAAGTTCTCCACAAGGCAATAACCTTGCCACGCCATATAGTTTGCCAAAAAATATTAAAGGAGATGCAATTATTTAATTCATAATTATTTATCTCGCCAGTTTCATTTCACCAGTTCATTAAGATTCTGATCACCTTCGTTCAGGTTGATTCACAATATCGCCAATACAAGCATAAGAAGTGCAATAAAGAAAAGAGACATAGAACAAGAAAAGAAGATTTTCATTCATTTAAAAAAATATAAAACAAGGGTTATAGCTCGTCAAAAAAAATATAATAATAATAAAATAAAATAAAAATTAAAAATATATAGATACAAGTATTTAGGGGAAAAAAAGGGGTTGGTGTCACTTTTCTCCTCATTTCCCTTCTTATTCTCCTTTTCCTTCTCCTCCTCCTCGAGCAAGTCGTGATCGAGACCCATGCATTCAAGATCTATGGCGAGATCAGGATAATGGCGGTAGCGCTATCGTTTATAGAAATCAAATCCCTTATCGAAATACTTAAAGGAAGCATCTTCAATAGCCCCTTGAAATTCGAACGAAGATTTGAACTTCTCCACGGCAAACTTCTTGGACCAAGCCACACTTCCCTCAACTCTACCACCAGAATCCCTAACTTCGCTAGCTTATAAGCAATGGTGTCTTGATTTTTCTTCATTTTGGTCAGTTCGTCGATAGCCTACTGCTCTCGGGCTCGAGCCTCGGCCAATTGTTTTTCCAGTTCGATGGCCAGCGTTTGGACGTGGAACACCATGCCCTCTAGAAATGCGGTTTAACCTTGTTAAAGGGTCGCCTCCTCCCCCACTTCCCTGCTCTGCACAGCTAGGGAGGACCCGAGAATAAGCGCTTG
>BRYE01000010.1:7710573-7713073 GCA_030159115.1 Actinidia arguta var. hypoleuca | reverse complement strand
CTTAAAGTATATCCATCCTTGATCCGATTTCAAATTCTTATTAAGGTTGAACAGGTTTCTAAACTCGAAAAAGGAGATGGCGTACTTATGAGCTCGTCACAACACTATCGCGTAGACGATACTCTACCATGAGTTAGGAACAAGCTAAGTAGGACAAATGTTATAAAATTACAAGATCATCCTGATTGTGAGATGAATGGGGAGGTCAAAGCCACTATGGAAGGCGGCCTCATAAAAGGCCACCTCACCAGGGCGGGCAAAACCAATAGTTTCACCTACCTTGAGCAGTCTTATTTGAACGTTTGATGGAATAAAGTAGGACTCCCTAAGGCGATTTAAATCATCCAGGGGCATGATATTCTCTTCCAAATCGAGTGAGGGAAGATGGATTCCTAGGGGATTACCCTCTGAACTAGAAAAATCTTTCCTAGGCGAAGAAGGAAGTATGTTGACCTCGTCCGTCATGTGTGATTTCTCGCCTAAATGGTTGGATATCCAAGATGGTAAGAAATTTTCTGAATCTCCTAGGTTGGTTTTACTGGACATACACTACAAAAACATAAGTAAAAATTAAAGTGAGTTAACACTTACCGAGCTAAGGGCGAGGAGGCGATCACGAGCAAGGGCGAGGTGAAAATTGGAACAGGAACAACAAATCGACAGCAGGAACAAAAGAGTACAAATAAGTAGGGGGACTCCCTATTTATAAGAAATACCAATAGCTAAGATCTATCTATTCCAACGGCTAAGATCACGTGACGCTTCAAGTTCCGAGCTCATAATCGCTGTTCTCGCCAAAATGTTATTTTGCCATTAAAGCATTCCTACACGTGTCCGTCCGTGGTGGCTTGCTATCATTGCATGCTGACATCATCAGAATTGAGTCATTTGATCTGCTATTCGAAGATCCCTAGTGTTTCATCTCAGTATCTCGAGTAGGGGGCTACTGATATGGGGTAAATTCACCACTTCTCATATAAGTTATTTATCTTGCCATATGAAATTCAGGTCGCCGATGCTCACACCAAACTATGAGCAAGCCATACGTTCTCTAACTCGCTTGAGGGCGAGGATGATATATGGTCGCCCCAAAACTCCGTCTCAAGGAGGAGTCCGACTCCTTCACGACTCCTATAATTGCGGGATATTCTCCATATGACAATCTCCTATGTTACTCCAATATCTCTGGGATATACTTCCATGCTTAGTCATCCGAAGATCATGCCGTACTTTTCTTACACGGCTCTCCATTCTCCAATTATAAAAAGGCCGTCCTTCCATTATAAAAATATACGATTTAACTCTCATACATGCACTTATAGCGCTGTTTTTTCATTCTTAACTTGTTTTAGGATCTCTACGCCTAAGGGTTTTGAGCCGCCTTATCCTGGTCAGTTACGTTTGTTCATTTGCGCAAGTCGCTCGAGTTGTTGTCGAGATCTGGTACCAAGGTGAAAGAGATATTTTAACTGTTGATTGCTCGCTCCCAATTTTCTACCACAAAAAAAATAATTAAATAAATAATTGTTAGTTTACAATTCAGAGGTCTCGAAGGGGTCGTGGTGTTGTTATCTCCGGTTCGAATCCGGCCGACCTACTTTTTGATTTATTTATCCTCACTAACTCCACACAACGACGACAGAGTTCACCTAAAATTCCCATGTCAAAATCATATTGGACCTTTGACGACGTCGTCAAGAGTTCAACCGACTTTCCTCGGAAACTCCCACGTCACGCTAACGAAACTCCAACAAAGCCCAACCAATCAAAATCGACCACCGCATCAGTTCCTCAAAACCCATTGGTTATTCAGTACACGTCATCACCCCTAACGAACCTCCGCCACTAATCCAGAAACTTCCCGTAATTTAAAATCCCCCAAATCGAGCCCCAATTATTCCAATTTCTCCTCCAAATATTCGTCCCGGATCCAAATCAAAGCCCTCTCTCTCTCTCTCTCTCTCTCTCTCTCTCTCTCTCTGATGGCTCGCCGATCGTTCAGTTTTTTGTCCATGTGTTTGATGCTCTTCGCAATCCAATCGTCGTGGACGACGGCTCTGATTTCGTCCCCGGCCAAAGCTATCTCTGTAAGTACATGCTCTTGTGTTTTTTCGTGATCATTCCGTGTTTCTCCTGCTTTCTGTTTGGTTTCCGAGAAAACATTAATTAGAGGAAGAAAAATTGGAAGAATCTTCAACTTTATTTTTCTTTTTTCTTTGCTTGCTATTGCTATTTATTTTCTTCATATTTGAGTAAATTTGTTTTCCCCAAAAAAGCTAAATTTAAGTGAATTTTTTTCCCAAAAGGTTGATCTTATAGATGCATTCCACCAGATCTTTTGAAAAGAACAACCATTAACCATTTTTTATGAAAGACAACTCACTCCAATCCTAAAATTGTGACTATTTGAATTTTGATGAATTATTTGGTTGATCCTTGAATTAAAAGGATTGGAGCTCTCTTTTAGCCAATTGTTTTTAATTTTAAATTTGATGAGTGA
>BRYE01000010.1:7685573-7695573 GCA_030159115.1 Actinidia arguta var. hypoleuca | reverse complement strand
AAATCTGGAGTTTAATCAGGAGGCTGCCAACTAGTGATTACTCCAGAATTATAGGCGACGTTGTGGAGTTGGAGTCTATTGAAAACAGTTCTCTTACAGAGGTGAAACTCTTTATGGAGATGGACTTCAATCAGGTAAGGAGTCTTGTGATAGCAGATCTCTTAATGGAGATGGGGGTCCTTTTGAAGAGAAGTCTTTGAGGAGACGTCTCTGCATTGGGCGAGGTAAATAGTCTCGCCCTATGGCGAAGTGGAGGATATGTAAATGGAATGGAGTTTAAATTTATTAACAATATGAGGCGACCTGAAAGGCGAGTTCTGAACCTTTTGGCGACGTGCTTTGCTCGGAACATCTGTTGGTTCGAATTATTACACATCAGTAGCCCCCTACTCAAAAGTGCCGAGATATTTGGGACCTTTGAGTAATATCATTAGAAGTTATGGACCCGTGTGGGTGCGTATTAAATGTGCCTTTTTTCCCGGTTTGACACGTGGATGGGGCATTAAATTCTACAATAGTTTTTTAGAGAAACAAGGCGGCGCCATGATTACCTTTGGCGGGATTTGATGGCTCGGGGTTCAAGTTTCAAAAAGAATTTGAATAGGCGGATTAATCTGGGCCATTAAAGCGGATGAATCTCAACCGTCACTCTCCTTATATATAAGGAATCCTAACCATTTACTTTTACCCTTTTGCCTAACCAACATCACTCTCTCTCCTAGCTCTTGCTTGTGGTTGTTCTTCCTGTTCTTCCTACCTTAAGTCTCTTTGCTTCTGCCTGTGATCTTTGCTTCTTAGCACAGTAAGTAATCGTTCGCTCTCTTTTTTCTTAGTTGTATGTCCCATAGGTCTACGGTGAGTCCTACTTTGGATTCTTTGCCTTCGTGGATCTCAGACTATTTAGGAGAAGGTTCGTCATACGTAACTGACAAGGTTAGACAGTCCCCTAGGTCGCCAATGGAAGATCCATTCGTTGTCGAGGTCGTCCCTCTAGATAACATCCATCCCTCTATAACTAAAGAACATAACACTATGACCCTTGAGGAGCTCGGCTTTCTACGGGAGACTTATTCATTCCCTCAAGGTGTACAGCTTAGACTTCCTGAGGAGGGCGAGACCATTCTCTTTGCTCGTCCTGGAGAGGTAGCTTTTTATGAGGCCGCCTTTTCCGCGGGCCTCCGTTTTCCTATTCCTTTAATTATTAGGTCTATTTTGCTTTTTTATAAAATTTGTCCTGCTCAGCTCGTTCCCAACGCGTGGCGCAGTATCATCAGCGCTGTGTCGTTGTGGCGAGTTCACAAGTTTGTGATGACCCTATCCGAGTTTAGGAACATTTTTTCCCTCACTACTAACCCTAAGCCGGACCAAGGGTGGCTGTACTTCAAGGCAAGGTACAAGAAAACTATCCTCGGAGGGTACCCCAGCAACGTGAAGGGGTGGAAGAGCAGGTTCTTCTTTGCCTCCGGGGACAATTGGGAGCTTTTTGATGAAGAACCTCGGGAGAGAGTACCACGAATTCCGAGGTCATGGGGAATTCCAGGTCGGTTTTTTTTTTTTTTTGCCGACGTTGGTTTATTAATTAACTAGATTGTTATTATCATGGGTTTCTTTTCAGATAAACGCTGCAACGAGCTGCCTACGTTGCTGTCGTTCGAGCAGGAATTCTATGACCAAATTTCTAAGTCGGTGGCGGAACGTGGGCGCTACAAGGTCCCCATGATTTTCAAAACCAAGGCCTTTCGTCGGGTGTTCAGCTCGCCTGGTCCTACGGAGTCAGGATCGGAGGGCGATCATCCGCAACCGTCATCGATGTCGGGTAAAGCGGGTGAGTCCCGCTCTTCCCGTGGTGAACTCCATCAAGATGGCCAGCCCGAAGATGATTCAATAGAATATATAGGGACAGTTAGGAAAGAATTGAGGAGGGTTGCTCCTCATATTCCCGACCTGACCTTATTAAGATGGTCTGGGGGAAAAATTAGAGACCCTGTCCTTGAATTTTGCTCAGCGTTGGGATCGAGGTCGGTCTCGACATCAGAATCCTAGTCGGATTCCGAGCTATCCCCCGAGCTTAGATCGGATGGTATAAACCCTTGCTATCTTTATTGATTATTTTTTTACGTCTGATATATATCTCCTTTTTCTTTTTTTTGTTCAGCAATGTCGAGGAGAATCAGTCTCAAGAAGCTCGGCGAACGGGTGGAGAGAGACCGAGGTGAGAGTTCATTCCAAAAATCCGATCCCCCTCCTGCAAAGGGGGTGGTCATTGGCGAGAAGCGTCCAGCGGATGAACCTCCCTCCTCGCCGAGCAAGAAGGCGAAATCTGGGGATGACTCCAAAGGTAAGGGGCAAGGGGCAAGCCCCCATCCCCGAGCCAAAAAAGAAATCTGGTCCAGTACGTCATCCAGTAGCCCCTTCTTCTGGTCCCGGGGAGGGAAACTCGCCCTCATTGAGTACAGCACTTGGTCCGAGGGCCTCCATTTTGGGGAGCCCTTCGGTGGCCGAGAAGATCCTTCGAGGGGTGATCCCTCCTACGGATCAAGAGAAGGTGGGGCAGCTTTTTCTGGACCAGACTGCCTTAAAATTTATTCACGCCCTTGGCCAGGTATTATTTTGATACTAACTTCAAATTTGTTTTATCCTTGTCAAATTTGATCGTTTTGATCTGATTAGATTTATTTGTAGCAGGCGCTTGTGTTCGGGTCTTCTCTGGCGTTGAAGAGCAGGGAGACCATTGAGGAGGCCACCCTTCAACAGGGGCGAGCTGCTTCTTTGGATTCTGAAGTTTCTCGCCTTAAGAAGTTATCTTCCGATCTGGAGCAGCAATTGGCCAAGGCGCGATCTCGGGAGCAGCAGGTCGGCGACGAGTTCGCCAAACTAAAGGCTGAGAGGGACACTTTCTCCGATAGTCTGTCAAAGGCAAGGCTTTTGATTGAAGACCTGAGGGGGAGAGGAGAGCGTGCAGGAAAGCTGGCTATTGAGGAATTTAAATCCTCGTCAGATTTTTCTGAGGCTGTAGAAAGCTCATCCTCGAAGTATTTTGGCAAAGGGTTTGACTCTGCAAAATTCAGATTCGCCATCACCATCCCGACCTGGCCATAGATTTAGAAGAGATGCGTCTCGATCTTGACCTGCTTGCCTTGGAGGATGAAGGAGAAGGAGAAGGGGAAAGGGGCGAGGAAGAAACGGTTGAAAAAGGAGATGCGAATCCCCCGGGTGACGCAATTCCTCATGGCGACAACAACCCTCCCCCTTTACCATAAATGTAAAATGTACTTTGATTATATTTGAATATAAATGTTGATCTTTTCCCTCAGCAATTTTGAATGATTAGATGTTCACTACTTTAATTTGTGTCTTTAATTCTTTGTTTAATGGCGAACTAGGATCAGAGAGGTCATTTTCCAGTGACCTGGACCCTTAATTTAGGCGACCAATATGCCTCCGTCATCTTTCGATGATCTGGCGATCATGAATAAGCGACCAAGATGCCTCCGTAATTTTTCAATGATCCGGAAATCTTGAATAGGCGACCAAGATGCCTCTGTAATTTTTTAATGAACTGGCGATCTTGATTAGGCGACCAAGATGCCTCCGTCATTTTTCAATGAACTGGCGATCTTGATTAGGCGACCAAGATGCCTTCGTAATTTTTGAATGAACTGGCGATCTTGATTAGGCGACCAAGATGCCTCCGTCATTTTTGAATGAACTGGCAATCTTGATTAGACGACCAAGATGCCTCTTTCACTTTTTAATGAACTGGCGATCTTGATTAGGCGACCAAGATGCCTCCGTCATCTTTCGATGATCTGGCGATCTTGAATAGGCGACCAAGATGCCTCCGTCATTTTTCAATGAACTGGAGATCTTGATTAGACGACCTCCATCCTGCACTTTGTTATTGAAATAAACTAGAGAAGTTTTATTTATTCGGAATAAAATGCAGTAGTTACAAGTATTTCGCCCAGGGGAGTTATTAGAAATATTTCTTCAAATGCTCAGCGTTCCAAGGATGGGGGAGTATTTTTCCGTTCATGTCTTCCAGCCAATAAGTTCCTGGTTTAGTTACCTTGACGACCTTGTAAGGGCCTTCCCATGTTGGTCCTAATTGCCCAGTATTTGGTTCTTTGGTTGATAGGGTAACTTTTCGCAGAACTAGATCACCCGGTAAGAATGATCTGTGCTTGACCCTCTGATTGAAATATTTGGCGACCTGATGCTTATAAGCTGCTTGGCGTATGCCTGCTTGTTCCCGCTTTTCCTCAAGGAGGTCGAGATTGAGTCTCAGCTCGCCATCATTGCTATCTTTATCAAAGTTTGAAGTCCTGAAACTCGGCATTCTGATTTCGACAGGTATCACTGATTCGGTTTCATAAACCATGGAATAAGGCGTTTCACCAGTGGAAATCCTGCTAGTAGTGTGATATACCCATAATATGCTCGGCAAGTCTTCCACCCATTCTCCTTTGGATTTCTCCAATCTCGTTTTTAAATTTCTGAAGATGGTTCTGTTAGTGACTTTTACTTGGCCATTGGCTTGAGGGTGACCGGGCGAGGAGAAATGATGTGATATGGCGAGGTCCGAGCAAAATTTCCTGAATCCGTCGTTGTCGAATTGCCGGGCATTGTCTGAGATAAGAACCTTTGGAATTCCAAATCGGCAAATGATACCCTTCCAAATAAAGTTCCTCATATTCTTTTCCGTGATTTTGGCCAGTGGTTCAGCTTCTACCCACTTTGTGAAGTAATCAATAGCTACGATTAAGAACTTCCTCTGTAATGGAGCTTGAGGTAAAGGCCCTAGTATGTCGATTCCCCATTGGGCGAATGGCCATTGGCTGGTAATTGGCACCATCTTGGTATGGGGAAGATGGCTAGATGGAGCGAACCTTTGGCATTTGTCACACTCCATGGTGTATTTCGCTGCATCCTGTCCCATCTGAGGCCAAAAGTAGCCTTGGCGAATCGCCTTTCGTACCAGCGACCTTGCCCCCGAATGATTTCCACAGATGCCTTCGTGGATTTCTCTCATCACATAATTGGCTTCTTCAGGTCGGAGACATCTTAGGAGGGGACCAGAGAAAGATCGTTTATATAAAATTCCATGAAGCAGACAGAACCTTGCAGATCTATGGCGAATTCGGCGAGCTTAGAGTTTATCTGCTGGTAATGTACTGTTCCGAAGGTAGGTGGCGATCTCATCCATCCAGATCGGATTTGTTTCTGTCGTACAGATAGATTTGGCGACCTCAATGCTTGGTTTGGACAAGAATTCCAATGGTATACTTCTGTCTGATATAAAATCCAAAGCTGAAGCGAGATTGGCTAGGGCATCCGCTTTTCTGTTTTCTTCTCTGGGGATTTGTTGAATGGTGAACCTTTTGATCTTCTGAGTTAAGCGTTTGACTTCATCTAGATAAGCTTCCATCCGTGCGTCCCTGGCGAGGTAATCTCTTTGAACCTGGTTGGCGACTAGTTGAGAATTACTGTAGGCTTCAATTGATTGGACTCCCAATCTTGTGGCGACCCGTAGTTCGGCGAGGAGGGCTTCGTACTCCGCTTCGTTATTGGTGACTTTAAACCCAATCCGTATGGCATATTCCATATGTTCACCTTCCGGGGTTTGGAGAACAAGCCCTGCACCGCATCCGTGTTGATTGGAAGACCCATCAACATACAATGTCCATTTGTCGAGCCTCTCCCCCGAGCTGTCGAGACTGTTTTCCAAGCTTTCGAGGTCCTTTTTTGAGTTGCGAATCCCTTCCTCCGAGAATTCTAGATCGGGCTTGTGAGTGGATTTAGCAACGAAGTCAGCTAAAGCCTGGGCTTTTATTGCCGTCCTCGGTTTGTAGTTAATATGGAATTCGCTCAACTCAATGGACCATTTTAAGAGTCTCCCCGAGGTATCTGGTCGTTGAAGAACCTGTTTCAACGGCTGATCGGTTAACACGGTGATAGGATGGGCTTGAAAATAGTGGCGAAGTTTTCTGGCGGTAATCAGGAGGGCGTAGGCGAGCTTTTCAATCATCACGTATCTGTTCTCAGCACCTATCAGGACCTTACTAACAAAGTATACCAGTTTTTGGACATGGTCCTCTTCTCGGATGAGCACGGCACTAACTGTTGTGGTCAAAACGGCGAGGTATATGAACAATTCTTTCCCCTTGGTTGGAACCACAAGCAGAGGAGGCGACCCTAAATACTCTTTGAGGTGTTGAAAAGCTTCCTCCGATTCTCTCGTCCACTGGAAATTTTGATTTTTCTTCAGGATTTTGAAGAACGGTAAACATTTGTATGCCGATTTGGAAATAAATCGGTTGAGGGCGGCAACCCGCCCAGTTAACTGCTGGACTTCACGAATATTTCTGGGCGAGCTCATCCCGAGCAGAGCTTGAATTTGGTCTGGATTAGCTTCAATTCCACATTTGGTTACCAAGAACCCTAAGAATTTTCCTGATGATACGCCAAAAATGCATTTGGAAGGATTCAACATCATCCTGTGTTTCCTAAGAATGTTGAAAGCTTCTTCAAGGTGGGCGGCGTGCTTTGCTGCTTCAAGGCTTTTAACGAGCATGTCGTCTATATATACTTCCATGGTCTTTCCGATCAGCTCTTTGAACATTCTGTTCACTAATCTTTGGTAAGTAGCCCCAGCATTTTTTAGACCAAATGGCATGACCTTGTAGCAATACAATCCTCGTTCCGTGATGAATGAAGTTTTCTCTACGTCAGGAGGAAACATCTTGATCTGGTGATATCCCGAAAAGGCATCCATGAAGCTAAAAAGCTCGTGCTTAGATGTGGCGTCGACTATCAAATCAATTTTTGGTAGTGGAAAACTGTCTTTTGGGCACGCTTTGTTGAGATTAGTGTAGTCCACGCATACTTTCTACTTCCCTCCCTTTTTTGGGGCGACGACGACATTAGCTAACCAATCCAGATATTGGGCTTCCTTGATAACTTTAGCTCTGATGAGTTTGGCGACCTCCTCGTCGATAACTCGAAGCCGCTCGGGGGCGAATTTCCTTCTCTTCTGGCGAACTGGAGGATTTGTTGGGTTGGTTTGCAATTTATGCATAGCGATCTGCGGATCTATCCCCGGGACGTCGCCTTGGGACCAGGCAAAAACGTCAAAATTTCTTTTTAAGAATTCCACCAAAGCGTTGCGCAGTTCTTCGACAAGTTCTGTTCCAATCATAACGTGGCGATTAGGATATTCCGGATGGATGGAAATTGGGATAATTTCTTCAAGGGGCTTAGTGTTTTCGGTTTCCCGGGGATCAATCAAGACCACCTGTTCCACCTCGTCCCTCAAAGATTCCATCTCGCCATCGTTGATCGGTAATTGCTATTGGGTATTCGGTACCGGGAGGGTCTCGATCTTCATGGACGAAATGAAACATTGTCTGGCCACTTTTTGGTCGCCCCGCACTTCACCCACTCCTGCCGAGGTGGGAAACTTCATCTTCAGATGGTAGGTTGAGGTAATCGCCCTAATTTCGCCTAGAGTTGGGCATCCTAAAATGGCATTGTAGGGGATAGGGCAATCGACTACAATGAAGTCCTGCCAAACAGTAGTTTGGCGAGGTTCTGTCCTCAAAGTAACCGGCAACTTGACCCATCCCAATGGATGAGTTAGATTTCCTCCAAATCCCACCAAAGGCATCATAAAGGGCTGCAACTTGTCGAGGCCTATCTTCATTTTTTCAAATGCGGAGATGAACAGAATGTCAGCCGAACTACCATTGTCAACCAAGATTCTTTGGACGGTAAAATTGGCGATGATGCCCGAAACGACCAGGGCATCGTCATAAGGTAGATGAAGGCCTTTCAGGTCATCATTGTTGAAAGTAATGGGTGGGTGGACATCGGTCATTGGCGAGGAGAGGTTGTAAACTTCTGCGGATAACATACCTGCACTTCTGGCGTGCCTCTTTCTGGATGAATTCGAGCTTCCTCCGGACCCAAACCCACCGTGTATTACCTGAATGTCTCTAGCAGTAGGTCGATTGTCTCCGTATCTTCTTTCTGGCGAATTAGGGGAATGGCGATCCCCAATGTATTTTCTCAGATACCCTCTCTTGATGAGATCGGCTATTTGCTCCTTCAGATGAAAATAGTCTTCAGTATTATGGCCATGGTCTCGGTGAAACTCGCAGTATTTTTTTTTGTTTCTCTTTCGGGGATCAGTCTTGATTTTAGAGGGCCACTTGACGAACTCTTCATGCTTGATTTCTGTGAGGACTTGGGCAATGGGAGCATTAAGCGGAGGCAACACCAGCTCGGTGCGGCGAGGTGGAGTACGAGGTCGCTTGTCATTGGTCCGCCTTGAGTCCCGATTAGGCTTCTTGCTCCTTCGTTCATCGTCCTTATAATCAGATCGCCTTGTATCAGGCTCTTTCCTCTTGTGGTCCTCCTTCCCTCTTCGCCTCCGTTTGGCTTCGGCCAATTCCTCCGCGGCGATGTACTTGTCGGCTTTACTTTGAAGGACGGACAATGTCTCCAGAACGTTCTTGGACAGAGAATCGAACAAGGGACCTGGGCGAAGTCCCTCCATCATTGCCATGACGACCACCTTGTCACTGGGGTCTTCAACTTCTAATATAGCCTGGTTAAATTACTTCACATAATCCTTCAAGTTCTCCATTTCCTTCTGGTGGATGGTGAAAAGATGGGACGCGTTCTTCTGCCTGACCCTGCAGCTTATGAAATTAGCTACGAAAAGTCTGCTCAGTTCACCAAATGAATCTATGGTTCCGGGAGTCAACTTTCGGAACCACGATCTCGCCGTCCCCTTTAGTGTAGCAGAAAAAGCTTTACACATGACCTCATCCGAGTAACCCTGGAGATGCATCAGATTTTTGTAAGAATCCAGGTGATCCACAGGATCTATTTTGCCTTCATAGATCCCGAGCTGAGCAGGCGGTTTGAACCTGGATGACACCTTGGCTCTCATTATTCTTTGGGTAAAAGGTGGTGTAGTTTGCCTGATCAAAGCATCTACAGTTATTGGGGCACCGGTCCCCGTGTTGATGGCGTCCAGGCGAGCGTCCAGATCCCTAATTTTCTAGGAAGTGGACATGTCTTGTTCCTGACGGACCCGACGAGGGGATCTGCCCCGTCCAACTCCGTTTTCCTGCTCTGGCGTCTTGCTGGATGATGACCCTGATGATGGGCTTCTTGGGCTTCTTTCCCGTCGAGGGTGAGGGCTAGGAGAGAGACGGCGTCTGTCTCTTCCGGTGCTATGGTGACTTTGGGATACATTCTCTGATAGGTGAGAACGACGAGGAGCCGGAGGAGGTGGTGGTTGATTATTCATTGCGAGATGCTATATAAGGAGGGCATTATTTTCATTCATGATTTTCATCTGTTCGGCCATCCCACGTATCTCACGATGGAGGCCCTCTAGATCTGGAGCTTGGCTAATGTTGGCCATTGGACGTACTCTGTTATCCAAAGGGCTGCTAGTGCTTGGTCTGGATAATAATCGGCTGCGCAGGTGCATAGGAACTAGAGAACTATCGTTCCCACAGACGGCGCCAAACTGTTGTGGTAAAAATCTGGGAGAGCAACCAACAGTCAGAATTGCTCCTCGGCCTCAGCACTGGACCTCGGCCTAAACCGAGGCGACCTACATAGCAACGAGTAAAAGTAATCGACCGGGGTGAGGCCGCTCAAACCCCCTCCGGCGTATGAATCAGACCAAGGCGACCAGAGAATAAGGCAGTATGGAGAGCACAATAAAAGTGTGTAATGCCTGTGTTGAGCGTACCTTTTTGGTTGTGGGGGAGCGGCCTTTATATAGACGGGAGAACTGAGTCGTGTCAGTGTAGTATGGCGAATTCCTCGGAAGGATAAACATGGGATGTTATCCCAATTAAATCTGGAGTTTAATCAGGAGGCTGCTAACTGGTGATTACTCCGAAATTATAGGCGACGTTGTGGAGTTGGAGTCTATTGAAAACAGTTCTCTTGCAGAGGTGAAACTCTTTATGGAGAT
>BRYE01000010.1:7668073-7678073 GCA_030159115.1 Actinidia arguta var. hypoleuca | reverse complement strand
AGGTTTTCTGTCAAGTTTAAACTGCCATCTCAGCTCAGAGTTTACGAAGGGAAGATAGATCCAATGGACCACCTGGACTCATACAGGAACCTAATGATGCTTTAGGGATACTCGTACGAGGTGATGTGCAAAGCCTTCTCTGTAACTTTGAAGGGTTCAATAATAATGTGGTTCAAAAAATTGACTCCAAGGACCATTGATTCATTTAGTGACCTAAGCAGGCTCTTTGTCACCAATTTCATGAGTTGCAGGGTCAGACAGAAAAATACCTTTCACCTTTTCACAGTCCACCAAAAAGAAGGAGAAAGCTGGAAAGACTACGTCAAGCGGTTCAACCAAGCTGTGCTAGAGGTGGAGGCCCCTAGTGATAAAGTGGTGATCATGTCGATGATGGAAGGACTTTGCCCAAGACCGCGGTTTGATTCTCTCTCCAAGAATGTTCCAAAGACCCAATCGACACTCCAAAACAGTCGCCATAGACTACTTCACAAAGTGGATAGAAGCTGAGCCTCTCGCCAAAATCACTGAGATAAACACCAAAAAATTTGTATGGAAGAACATCGTTTGTTGATTTAAAATTCCCAAGGTTATTGTCTTAGACAATGCGGAGCAATTTAACAACTATGGATTCAAGCTGTTCTACTCGGGCCTCGCCATCTTCAACCATTTCTCCTCGCCTGATCATCCTAAAGAAAATGGTCAAGTGGAAATCACCAACAGGATGATCCTGAGGAATCTAAACACAAGGCTAGAAAAATCCAAGAGTGAATAAGCTGAAGACCTATCGAGCATACTATGGGCATACCATACCACGAACAAAATTCCTACTGGTGAGACACTGTATTCAATGGTCTATGGGACAAAATCAGTTATATCGGTGGAGATAGAAATGCCAAGCTTCAAGATCTCAAATTTCAACAATGAGAACAATAAAATCAAGCTGAGGCTCAACCTTGATCTCTTTGACAAAAAGAGGGAGCGAGCTGCAGTACGACAAACAGCCTACAAGCACCAGGTCGCCGAGTACTACAATCAGAGAGTCAAGCACAAATCTTTCCTGCCTGTTGACTTAGTTTTAAGGAAGGTAACACTAGCTACAAAAGAGCCCAACATTGGGAAGCTCAATCCTACTTGGGAAGGGCCCTATAAAGTTGTAAGAGTATCAAGGCCAAGGACTTATTAGTTAGAAGATATGAACGAAAATGCACTACCTCATCCCTGGAATGCTGAACACTTGAAGAAATATTATCAGTAGTCCTGCTGGTCTCCATGGGAGTAAGTTCTCCTGCAACATGATGTCGCCAAAGTTCTATAATCATTAATCTCCATGTGAACGTGATCGCCCAAACAATGAAATGTCGCCATAGTATTATTTTTTTTAGTCTTTATTATGTTCGCCAATCTCCATGTAGTAGTGATTATTTTAATAAAATCACGTTTCTCCAAATTTGCTTGTATCGCCAGTATTGACCAGTGGATTACGTCACCAATTTAAAAAACAATTACTGTCACCAATATCAAGATTGCCCATTCATTGAAAAATTAGAAAGTAATAAGGCATCTTGATCGCCAAATAATGATTCGCTTGATTACTTGAATCGCCATGGTCGATTTTATAGCTTGCACGACCTTGTTCTCCTATTAATCAAGTTGGCTAGGATATCTTACTTCGCCTAATAATTGAAGTCGCCAATTTTTCCATTCAAAAGGAAAACAACATCGTGATTTTGATGTCGCTTGTCCCTCCACTGTTGACATCACCTAAGCGGAGGTCGCCAAGGTTATCCACTTTATTGCCAGATTAATGTGCCAAGATTAAAGGAATGCATAATTTTTCCTAGGCACTAAACTCGCCAAGCTTTTTAGTTCGCCAATAGATTAATTGATTTCGCCAAGTTTATCTCGCCGGATTTATATCGCCAATATATACTTAAGAAAAAGTGCGAGAACAAACTATGCAGAAATAGGAGATTTTCATTCATTAAAAATTACAAGAATTATAACTCTCCATGAGGAAGGAAATATTACAATTATTTAGGGAGAAAGAGGACTGGTATCGTCCTTCCCCTTTCCTCTTTCTCCTTCACCTCTTCCTTTTTCTCCCCCTCCTCTTTCTCCTTAGCCGCATCTTCCTCCTCCTCGAGTAGATCATGATCAATACCCATGCCTTCAAGATTGATGCCAAGGTTGGGATGGTGTCGAGCAAGTTGTCTTTTACAACAAACAAAGCCCTCACCAAAATATTTGGAGGCCGTTAGCTCAACAGCCTCCTAAAAATCGTTAGAGGATCTGAATTCCTCAATGGCTATCTTTTTGGCAGTGGCCACCTGCTTTTAGAGCCTCCCAACCTCGGTATCCTGATCCTTTTTCATTTTTTTCAGCTCGTCGGTAACTTGCTGCTCTTTGGCTCTGGCCTCGGCCAGTTGCCCTTCCAATTTGCTGGCCAACTTTTGGGCTTAGGCCATCTCACCCTAAAGCAAGGCAACTCGTCCTTGTTGAAGATTTATCTCGTCCCCAGCATCCTTGCTTCAAACAACAAGGGAGGGCCTGAGCTTAACCGCCTACTACAAACAAGTTTTTGTGATCGCCTTGAATAAATGAAAAAATAGGAACAAAAACTAAGATTTAAACCGAATAGATACCTAGCCAGTGATATGTAAAAACTTCGTGGCCACCTGATCTAGGGTTAGTTTTTCACCTTTCCTTGTCGATAGGTGGAATCACTCCCCCGAGTAATTTTCAGCCACGGAAGGACTCCTTAGCATAGAGGCCCTAGGCCCCAGCACAATGCTAGGGTTGACCAAAGTGCCTTCCTCAGGAGTAGTTATAGATGTTTCTCCCTTCTTCGCCACCCGAGTCGACATCGACTTGTTGTTGTCCTTGGGTAGCAAGGCGGCCCCCTTGTCCTTAGCATCAAAAGATATTTTGCCCTTTTGGCTGGGCGAGGTATCAAAAACCTTATCCCGAGGTCTTTTTTCCTAGATCACCATGCACTTTGTTGACGAGGTGGCAATCTTGGATTTTTTTGACAATTGAGCGAGCTTCTTGAGACTAATTTTCTTTTACATAGCTGTAAGAGAAAACAAGAGATCAATCATAGAATAAGATAAAGTACTTGGGAAAAGAAAGAGACAATACCATTCGATCTAAGCTCGGGGGGCAGCCCTGGGTCTGACCAGGTCTCTTTAGAGCTTGAGCTTGAGCTTGAGCTCGAACTATATGGTCCCAAATTTAAGATTGGGTCTTGGATTTTTTCCCCTAATAACCTTAACATTGTAAAATTAGGAAGGTGAGGTAAGATCCTCCTCATTTCCTTCTTGATGGTTCCTATGTATTCTACCGAGTCATATCGAGAATGATCGTCTTGGCGAGGTTCACCTCAGGAGTAATGAGACTCACCCTCGTCGCTTGCAATAGGAGTTGCCCCACCCGCTGGTATATCCTCGCCACCATCCTCGCCACTAGAAGCCATAGACTTAGAAGGAAGGCCGAAACTCCAATGGAAAGATTTGGAACCAAGGAGTACTGGGATTGAGTAAAGATTCCCTCCCTTTATCAAACTCAATATATTATCAAATCTTTCTTGCTTGTCCTCAAATTGTTTGGGCAGCTTGTTGCAGTGTTTGCCTATAAAGTATATCAAACGATTATTAGTATGTGAATATTTTAAGAATGAAAGAAATATTCATCTAATAAAGATTGAGACTGACCTGGGGTACCCTATGATCTCGGGACCTTTGGAACTCCAACTTCCCGAGACATTCCTTTGGGGAACTCCTAGTTATCTCTTGAGATGAAGAAAAACTTTATGTTCCATCCTTTGACATTGCTGGCACATCCCCCGACTAGGGTCTTCTTCGGCTTTGCCTTGAAATATAGCCATCCATGGTCCGAATTAAGGTTTTTGTTAAGGCTGAATAGGTTCCTGAATTCTGTAAGGGAAATGGCATACTTATATGCTCGCCACAACATTACCGTGCAAATGACATTTCGCCACGCGTTGGGGAAGAGTTGAGTAGGGCAAATGTTGAAGAAGTACAAAATCATCCTTATTGCGGGATGGATGGGGAGGCGAAGACCGGCATGAAAGGTAGCCTCATAGAAGGCCACCTCGCTTGGACGAGCAGACTCAATGGTTTCACCTGCCTTAGGAAGCCTGATTTGAATGCTTGACGGAATAAAGCACGACTCCTTAAGGTAATCTAGGTCATCTTGGGTCATAATATTTACTTCCTTATCAAGAGGAACAAGCGGGACAATCGGGGGACTATCCTCTAAACTAGAAGAATCTCTCCTAGGCAAGGAGGGAAGTCTGGTAACCTCATCTTCCACGTATGATTTCTCGCCTAGGTGGTCGGATATCCAAGACAATAAAGAGTTTTCTAAGTCTCCTATGTCGGTTCTACTGGATATACACTAATGACTATAAAACTGAATAGAAAACTAACAATTGGTACTTACTGAACTGATGAGGGTGAGGTAATGAACTCTAAGTGACAAGGGCAAGGTGAACTTTCGAGCAGAGGCAGTAGTTCGATAGCAAAAGCAAGAAGAGTACTAAATAGTAGGAAAACTCCATATATATAAGAGAAGTCAAAGGCTGAGATCTATTCACTCCAACGGTCAGGATCTCGCGACGTTTCGAATACCCAAATCGGAACTGCTACTCCCGCCAAAATGTTACTCCTCCATTAATGCTTTCGCACCATCAATGCTTCATCCACGTGTCTGCCCATTAATGCATTCCATCATTAGACTCCCACGACATTGATCTGCACTCCGTGATTTACGACTTGATAGTGCCAAGTGTTTCACTTCAGCATAGTGAGTCGGGTAGTAACTAATGAGGTATAAATTCTTCACTTCCTCAATCGACCAGAACGACATCGCCCTAATGAAGCTCACATCTCCAAAGTCTTCCGTGACCCTTATCGGACTCTCCCAAGCTCCGTGGCCGCCATCAATGCTCACATCGCCTATAATGGTGAGCTCACCCATTTGTGCTTCACATCTTCATCCACTGTGAAGTTGAGATGACGTTGAGACTCCACTTTCATGAGATTTCTTCACTACCGTGTCTCCTACAATCATGATTAATTCTCCAAATGGCATCTCTCTCTTGTATCTCCAATATTCACGGGATCTCCTTCCATACTTAGCCATCCGAGGATTTCTCCATAGTCTTCTCACACGGCTCTCCATTCTCCAACTATAAAAAGGCCGCTACCCTATCATAAAAAGGTACGACTTAACCCTTGCTTACTCACTTTGAGAGCTCTGGTGCTTTGCTTTGTCTAGCTAATTTGCCTTGGTCTGATCTCCAAACCGGAAGGGTTTTGAGTGGCCTCGTCCCGGACGGTCACGTTTATTCTCTAGCGCAGGTCGCCCAAGGCATTGCCAAGGTCAAATACTGAGATTATGAGCAATTCTGACTGTTGGTTGCTTGCCCCCAGATTTTTAACACAACAAAAGTAAATTTAAAATGTGATTAAAATTTAAAAGATCGAACAAATAAGTTTAGTGGCAAACTTTTGAATTTAAAAATTAATAGTGCTGAGCTTGTGAATTTAACATTAGTCTTGCGTCGGATTGGGACAAATTTTGGTACACAACCATCTTAATAAGTTTGACCCGGCCCAAGGAATGCCCATCCTTATCCGTATACATAACTATTGTAGTGCTAATGTATTTACTGCATTCTATGACTGGTAAGGCTTTGTTTGGGTGATGGTCAAAATTTGAGGCCAGAGTGTGGCTGCCAACCACCTTGGCTACTCGTCACTTTTTGTGCAAGTATGACTAGGGCTGCAAGATAGACAAAAGCTTTGCACTCTTGGTCCTAGCAAGAACCACTCAATTTGATGTAACTTTTAACAATTTAGATCCACACATTGATGTCACTTACCAATGACCATATGAAATTTTTAATAACCACCATCCATAGGCAAAACATGGACATGATACGTGTACGAAATTAACCACCATCCATAGGCAAAAAATGGGTATGATACATCTCTTTTGCAAATAGATTGAGTTAAAATTATTTTTTGCGTACTTCTCGTGAATACAAGAAACATGCTTAATTATATGTTTAATGCTATTTTATACTTTTGTATTCAAGTATAAGCCATCTTTTTTGTTTTCGAATTTCTGTTAGTATATATGTTTGTCAACCCTTAAGTTAAAATTCTGCCTCCATTCTAGGATGGTACAAAGTCTTTAATAATATTTATTTGTGGAGAGATTGATTTTCATAACTTGACTCATGTTATGGGATGACGACAAACCTCTTGGTTTGTTGTATAATTTCATTTGTGTGTTGCGTAGAGTGGAGTTGTGGACTCATCAGCATACAACACTAGTGAAGTCTAGTGTTGGATTAATTTTTTTTGGGTAAATTACATCAATTTTCCTTGTGGACTTTGATTAATATCGGAACCTCCCTTACGGTTTCTAAAATTGTAATGTCATTGTTTTTGCTTTGGTTGTCTATTTTAGATTTACCCAATATTTAATTAACAGTGAATGAAATGGACAGAATTGTACATATGACTCCTATGAGGTCAGAAACATATTTTACAACAGTGCCCACTGTGCCTTAATTCAAATGTGTAGACATTAATGTCCTCTATTTACATCAAGAAAAGACAAGAATGACCTCATATCCTCTTGCTTTAAAGGCTAAAATACCCTTATTACACTCATAATAAAAAGGACCACACCAAAGTGTAAAGGACAGTATACCAATGCAAATTCCACTCATCATTAGTCATTACATTGATAAGAGCATTGTCATAGCCATTACATTCATAGTAATTTTAGTTGCCATATATAGAAGCAACGAGACCTAGAAAAGTCAATACAACTACACAAGTAATTAAAAATCCCAATGTAAATTCCATCCATCATCGTCATCACATTGATAATAATAGGTACTGATTAGCATAGTCATTACTTGAATAGTAATTTAGTTACCTCAGAAGCAAAACGAGAACTAGAATAGTCTTTCCATACCTCGATAAGAGCAAAGATTTATTTTACTGTATGGAGAACAAAATATATAATGATAGAATCTGGCCTTCCTAAGGTAGGGACCTCCGATGAGCTATCGCTTTGAAGTAAGCTTGGTGGCCCTCTGCGCCGAAACTCGGTGCAGACACTATTGAACATCGGCACTATCCAAGCTAAGGCCATCGTTATCTCTGAGTTATCGCTATTTAGAAAACTCGGAATAATAACCGCGCTAGAGCTTGGACAAGGGGCAACGACCGACAACAATCCCGAGGGATGTAAGGGGACCGATGGTGACTTGCACGTCGAAATTTCTTCTGACATCCAGACCCTAGGAGCATGGCTGGGTCAGCCACTTACTCACTGACATAGCAGTCAGCGTGTATGAGTATGCGCCGAGCTGTAGTTTGTCAAGTAACAAGACAGCTAGCGCGTCAAGACACGCGTCGAGCTGTGCTAAATTAAGTTAGCCTTTCTTACTTTTAAAGTACCGAGATCAAAATGCTTACTTGAACTTGTTGCATCACTATCAGACTTTTGATTATCTCTCAGCTCTCTTCTACGAGAGAGGCAGTATTGTTCGACAGCATGACAGCCCACACAAGGGCCATGCTGGTGTCATGATCTTTGGAGAAGTCTGCCACTGTTACCTACCTGCTGAGCTCGCAAGTGGAGAACTCAGGCTTCCAAAGCTCGGCGTTCGCACACGAGGAAGGGAGGAAGATTGAGCTCGTCTCCCTTGCCTTCTTCTTAGATCTCTTGGACGTGCCCACTGTGAGCTCCTTCCCCTTGCACTTGTCCAGTAGTGGGGCCTCTGACAAGTTCAGTCCAACCCCATGATCACTTTAACCAGCTCCACAATAGGATCAACAGTTGGCAGACGCACCTGGTTGATTGGAGGAGTGGCTACAACGAGAGGTTTGGCAGCTAGCACAGTCTTCTTCTAACCTAGGGTCTTGTACTTCACCATGTTGGTTTCACCCGAGCTCGCGGCAGAATCGTTGGCCTCCCTCAAAGAGTGGACTATCTCAACTTCTTCCACAGCTTAAGGTGAAGCATAACCAAGATCGTTGGAGTGCTCGTTGTCTGAGCTAGAATTAGAAATGGGAGGGCTGGAGCTTCCTACTCGACACGTTCTGTTCAGCATGAGCTGGATGACAACCACATATCATTCCTCCTCCTCGCTATCCAAGGAGTCTAAAGAAGTGTAGCTCAACGAGCTTGAGGTGACATCCTCTTCCTAACCTTGAACTTGTGTGAGGGGAAGGTTTGCGATTAGCTCAACTCTGAACCTCTCTAGGATAAAGTCGTCGCATTATGGGGCCTGGTCCTTAATGCGCAAGTGAGCTCCTCAGTCTTATGCAGAATAACGTGCTGATAAATTAGCTCATACTTAAGAATGTCAGATACCTTCCTCAAAGCCTTTATGCCGTTGACATCTGGAATGGCCTTTTTGCAATCTTCAGACCAGAGTTTGAATTTGTTGTTAAAATCTACATGACAACAAAAGCAAGTATCAGTATCAGCATAAGAAACTTCACAAATATTAAGACTATAGATTCAGCAAAGGAAACACTTACTGTCAGGTAAACAGCTATTTCGCCGCGGGAACGACCAGAGGCCATCATTGCCAGCTCGGAATTCCCAATTACCTAAAACCTAGACAAACTCATCGAGGAACATGTCCTTGTCTGGGTTGTCAGTAACCAACCTAGTTTGTGGCTGGCGGGGATTCTTGAGACGTAAGTAATGATTACCCTTCAGCAAGGGTGTACGTGGCTCCCTCTTCAGCTGCACCACGGTATAAACATGCAACAAGTCCTCGGCGTTGAAGGAGAGCTTCATCTGATGCATCAACGTGTCTACCGCAAGCACGATTCGGACAAAGTTGACGGACACCTGCATGAAGGTGAGGTGGCAGCGTGCCATCACCTCTTTAAGCATTGGGCTGATGGGGAACCAGAGCCCGGCCTAGTGGATCATCCAAATACGAACAGGGATGCGATCCTCGTTGCCCTCTACTAGGTTGGTGTCCTCGTTTGGCTTGGAATGCCATATTTGAACATCCACGGAGATGCCGTGGTCGATCCGAAATGTGTTCAAAGCCTCGTCGCTATGAACCAATAGATGAGCTTAGTTCAACTTCATGTTCTAAAAATAGAAGCAAGATAGCTGAAACAAACTCAGTTAGACAATTGTGATGAGCTTTGGGGAGCAGAGTCGGACGAGCTCGATGTGAGCACTTAACCCTATTCCACTAGGGTTGCTTACTTCTAAGGGGCAGTTATTAGACCCTCCCACTACCTCGAACCCCTCTCGGCAATAGAAGGGCCTTAGGGACAGAACCCTTAAGTTACTGATCCTATAGGATAGCTTGAACCTGTTTCATCAAGGGAAAATAGGCCAAAGGCGACCTAGTTCTTAGAAATACAAAGTTTCAACAATGGTGGACGAGAGAAAGTCAAAAAATTGAACACAGACAGCAAACAAGCAAAAATTCAAGGCAAATCTAAGAATCCAAGCACGGAAGCACAGACAGGAAATAAACCCTAAACACATAGAAATGCAGACAAAAATTCGAGCACAGATCATAAAAAAGCACATGAATCCCAGAAAGGAAATGAAGACCAGAAGCTTACCAAAATTAAGCTAAAAAAGAAACCATCGTTGCAAAGATCGAAGACCAGCCGTCGGGACCAGAACGGTGGTCGGACAGGCGCTTGGACGGCAATAGCAGATGAAAGGACACTCTTTCTCTCTCTAGAAAGCTCTTAGTTGTTTGAAATATGGTATTGAAAATGGAAGGCAAAGGGACACCAATAAGAAAGGTGAAGAGGCAGGAAAGAAGCCAGAAAGTGTCTTAGTGGCGCGTGGCAATCACCTAGCAGCGCATCCACAACAAACAAGCCCTAGGGGCGGGTGGGGGATTTCAGCAATATTACTCAAACTTGCGCACAAACCCTAGGGGCAAGTGGGGGACGCGTGATCA
>BRYE01000010.1:7653073-7665573 GCA_030159115.1 Actinidia arguta var. hypoleuca | reverse complement strand
GATGGTGGGAACTATATTGGCACTAAATTGAAATTTCATGGTCCTAACTATTTAAATTAAAGGGGGTCACTCTAAGGTTCATTACACTAATTTTCTAACACATTTAATCAATGTCACAAAAATCTAAAATCCAAACTCATTTTTGATTATACCAAACAAAAATGCCCTTGTACTCTTTACACCCCTTCTTATTTCTCACTAAACTCCTTCTTATTTCTCATTACACCCCCACCATTCCTATCTTTTCTAAAAACCATCGCCAGTGATCGAAGGCCACTTTTTGACCGGTGTCCAAAGACTTTTCTGTAGAACCTCCGGTGATTTTTACGACAACTTCTCCAGTAAACTTCCAACAACTTTTTGTAGAAATAAATTTTACTGTTCGCTCCATTGATAAATTTATGTGGAAAGTTCACGAAAAAATCAAACAGTAAACTTTCAATGTTGGTTCTAGAGATAAATTTCTTTCAATGTTAGTTCTAGAGATAATTTTATTTTTCATTTTTACCCTCAAAATACAAAAACAGTAAAATTTATCATTGAAAAAGTTTGATAGAAGTTCTAGAGACAACTTTTACTGTTACAAATAAATTTTTCTATTTATTTTCTACTCTTCGAATACTAAAATAGTAAAATTTATCTTCGAGAAATTTCGCTGAAATAGTCACTGGAGATTAGCCAAAAAAGTCGCTAGAGACTGGTGGCCATGGCGGTGATGAGTTGACACTTTTTATTGGAGAATTAATAAGTAAATATATTTATAATTAAAATGAAGGTATTATTGTATACACATAAAAAGTTGTAGATTTTTTGTTATAAAATATTATGAATTATTGATTATCCGTGAAAATAGATTCGCAGCCAAACTAAACAAGTTAAAACCACCTATAATTGGATTATTCACTAATACTCACTTAAATTAAACCTGTTATGGTAGAAATTTAGGGGCGAGCAACCAATAGTTAGAATTGCTTCTTAAGCTCGATATTCGACCTCGGTTATGACCTACGCAAGAGAACTAACGTTATTGGTCGGGGCGAGGTTGCTACAAACCACTCCGGTGTGGGAATTAGATCAAGGCGAGCAGACTAGACAGCAAGTATCAGAGCTCTCAAAGTGATAATGCAAGTGTTTCGTGTGTCCCTTTTCCATTTGAAAGGAATGGCCTTTTATAGATGGAGGATGGAGAGTCATGCGAGGAGATCACAGCGTAATCCTCGAGTGGCTAAGTATGGAAGGAGATCCTGAGGATATCGAAGATAGAATGGGGAGATTCCATTTGGAGACTGTACCGTGAATGTAGGAGTCCGGATGGAGGTGGAGTCTCTCATTGATCTTATCCCTATAGAGACAGGCAAGATATTTCACTTTGCCCATAAGTGTGGTGGTGATGGAAGGCAATCAGACCATCTAGAGAGTCTTAGCAAGCTCAACATAGATCCTGAGAGGAATTGGTGACATGATCTTATAGGGCGACGTTACCACCTCGGACAGTCAACAGATGGGGAATTTTTCCCTCATCAGTTGCCCTTACTCAATGTGCTAAGATGATACACTTGTCATCATTGAGTAATGAGTTATGGGGTGTATGTGGATGATGTAGGCATCCAACAATGGCGTGCCCCAACTGGGTGACACATGGAGGTGCATTAATTACGGAGCGTCTTTTCGCCTTTTGACAATGGTTATACTTGCAGATGGTAGTTACAACTTTGGAATTCAGATGGTCATGCAATCTTGGTCGTCGATGCAAATAGATCTCAGTCGTTGGTGCTTCCTATAAATAGGGGGCTCCACCACACAGTGTACTCTTCTGTTGCTAGTGATAATGAAGTTCTATCTCTCCTCTAACATGAACCTCGCTGTAGATCTTGCCCTCGTCAGCTCGCCTTCCTTCTAATCATTTAGTAAGTATCAACTATCTATCTTTAATCTTTAGTTTGTAGTTTTTGTCAAGTAGGTCTGACGTAGGAGACTTAGATAATTCTCTACCATCTTGGGTGTCTGAACACTTAGGAAAAAAATCATTCATGATGAAAGAGGTCAACCAACTCCTTTCCTCCCCTCCTAAGGAATCTCCCCCTCAGAATAAACCTTTTGACCATGGGGAAAATCCCGAGATAGACAACTGACTTAGGTCAATCTTGATCGCCTAAGAGAGTCATGTTCCTTCCCATCAGGGATCTAGACCAGGCTCCCAAAGGACGATGAGACCATAGTGTCTACTCGTCCGGGTGAGGTGGCTTTTTATGAGGTTGCTTTCCACGCTGGCTTGCGACTCCTAATTCACCCCACTATTAGGAGAATACTGCACTTTAACAACATCTGTCCTGCCTAGATTTTGCCCAATGTGCTGTAAAGTGTCGTCTGCGTGGTGGCTGTGTGGCAATATTACAAGACTGCCTTGTCCTTTAACGAGTTTAGGCACCTATTCAGCTTGTTCAAAAATCTGAAGCCAGGCTCGGGATGGCTTTACTTCAAGGCGAGGCCAAGCAAGACTGTAATCAAAGGGTACCCCAACAATGTCAAAGGGTGGAAGAAGAAGTTCTTCATCTCAGGAGATGACTAGGAATTCTCTATGGGGATATCTCGGGATGAAGGAGTTCCTCAAGTCCCTAGGTCATGGAACACCCTAGGTCAGTCTTCATTTCACAAATTGTCCTTGAATTATCCAAGCGTATCATCTCATCTCCTATTAACAAATGTTCTTTTATTTTCAGGTAAACGCTGCAAAAAGTTGCCTATTCTAATCGATCTTAAAGAACGAAGGTCCAAAAAGGTCTTTAAGAAAATAGGCCCGAGAGGGTTTTTCCTAGTCAAGGTCGTCCTCAGCTCCAGGGCATATCACAGGTGCTTCACCCTTGGTCATAAAAAGATGGCATCCAGTGACAGAGACAATGCCAAGGACAAACCTACAGATGGTGCAGCTCGTGTTGCGGGCGACGAGGGTGAGTCTCATCATTCTCGAGATGAACATCCTCAAGGTGATTACTCTTGAGATGACTTGATGGAGTATTTAGGAACTATTAGGAAGACGATGAGAAATATTTTACCTCCCCTTACCAACATGACACTATTGAGTATTCTAGGGGGAAAAGTTTGGGATCCCACCTTAGGTTTGGGACCATACAGTTCAAGCTCAAGCTCTAGCTCTAGATCGAAGACTTGTTCAGATCCAATGCTGCTCCCGAGCTTAGATCAGATGGTACTACCTTTTACTTTCCAAGTCTTGACAAAAAAGATACGGTTCATAAAAGATAATAAATGCATATGATTTACTGATAGCTTGCTTTTTTAGGAGGCGTCTGACAATTTTCTACAGTTAATAGAGAATTAAAGATTCAGTTCTATATGCAATTTACAATAAGCTCTTAAACTCACCCCAACCAAAGCATGATCACCCAGAACATCTATTGCTGGCAAGATTCCCCTACCACACAACAGGAACAAAAAGCTCATCAGTTACAGTTTCACAATAAACACCAACTTACATCAAATGCAGCAATGAAATTCAACACAAATAAGAACAACCAATAGTGGTCTCCAAGATGACACTAATATTCTATAAGTGTCTCATTGGATAACCATTCTAATTAGTAGTTAGAATGGTCCTTATGTGCCATTAATCTCCTATTTGTTTTTTTACTGATCTTGGCTTCTTCTTTTTGCAGGTATGTCAAAGAAAATCGATATGAAACAGCTCGCTTAATTGGCAAAAAAGTCCAAGGCTGCCACCCTGCTAACTAAAGGTGTGATGATCAAAGAGAAGCGAACCCGGTATGAGGTTCCCAATATCTTGCCCAAAAAGAAGGGCAAGACTGAGGTTGACTCAAAGGGGAAGGAGGCCATGCCGCCGTTTGAGGTTAAGAAGAATATGTTAAAGTCTGGCAAGATAGCGATCATGGGAGCCATATAGCAAAGTCTGGCAAGATAGCAATCATGGGAGCCATACCTGTATTGGCTCCCGAAGAAGGAACCTCGGCCTATCCCCATGACGTCTTGGGGCCCAATGCTTCTATGTTGAAGAATCCCTCCGTTGCATAGAAATTTCTCATGGGCGTGATCCCACTGTTTGACAAGGAAGAGGTGGAAAAGCTGGATCTCGATCTGGCGATTTCAAGGCTCTTTCATGGAGTCAATTAGGCAAACACTTAACTTTTCTAATTTAAGATAGCCTTCCTACATTTCATTTGTCTAATAATTATGAACTCTTACAGGTGGTGGTGTTGCGTCTTCTCTCGTCGGGCGTGGTACGGAGTTGAGGGATGAAGCAATGACTCAGCAGCCCTAAGCTGACTCTGTTAAGATCGAGATGGCCTATGCCCAACAATATTCCATAGAGTTGGAAGGACAAGTGGGTGATTTCAAGGCTAAGTAATAGGAGGCCACTTAGGGGATTTAAAAGACGAAGGAGGACCGGGACGCCACTGTGGTGAAGCTCGAGAAAGAGATTGCCGAGATGAAGGCTAAGGAGGTCCTTGCCAAAAAGTCACTCATTAAAGAGTACAAATCCTAGAATGATTTTCATGAGGATGTGGTGCAAGTAGCCTATAAATACTTTGGTAAGGGCTTTGACTTGTGCAAGAAGCAGATCGGTCGCCTTCATCTCAAGGTGGACTGGAGATTGATGATGAGCTCGCCGTGAGGATAATGAGAGCAAGGACGAGAAGGAAGATGAAGAGAAGGAAAATGAGAGGGAAGGGAGAAGAGCAAGCAGGACAATAACCCCTTATCTCCTTGAGCACTTGTATTTTTTTTTATTTCTTTTGTAATGGCGAGATGTAACACTTTCTTCTTCAATGAAAAACACTCTCTTCTTCATGTCATCTTCTCTTTTCACCAATGTGTTTGACTTATATGGCGATGTCATTACTGATGAATCTGGTAAGATGAACCATAACAAACTATTTTATATTGGCGAGGTGAATTTGGCGAACATAAGTAATTGGTGAACAAGACTTTTAGGTGAACATATTAAGTTCAATTCACATTAATTAGGCAAATGTCAAACTTAAATCATGGTGATCAAATTTTGGCGAGATTAATTCTTTCTCAAAATTTGAACTTCTCAAAAACTTTTACCCCGTGGCACCTTAGTTTGGAGACAAAGGTATTAGGCGACCTTACTTTTGGCAACATCAATAAATTTATTGATTTATTCTGACTAAATGGCAACAATAGAGATACTGGCAATGTAATTCAATAACACAAGATTAACTCTTTTGGTGAAATAACAAACTTGATTTTGAGAATTTGTTATTTTATTGAGAGTCTTAATCAAATAGAAATTGGCGAATATAATAATACTTACATGGGGAATTTGGCAAAAATAATGCTTTGATGACATCATCTCAATGCTTAGGCGACCATCATCTCATGGTGACCAAAAGAACTATGGGTAGTATTTCTTCAAATGTTAAGCATTCCAGGGATAGGGTAGAGCCTTCTCACTCATGCCTTCCAACCAATAGGTTCTCGTCCTAGAAACTTTGATTACTTTCTAGGGACTTTCCCATGTAGGGCCGAGCTTTCCAACATTAGGCTCTTTCGTAGACGAAGTGACATTCCTCAAGACTAAGTCACCAGGCAGGAATGATCTATCTTTAACCCTCTGGTAGTAATATTTAGCGACTTGGTGCTTATAGGTAGCTTTGTGTATCTTAGCTCGCTCCCTCTTTTCGTCAAGGAGATCAAGGTTAAGCCTTAGCTCGGCTTTGTTGTCTTCCATGTTCAAATTCCTATCTCCACTATTATTACTAATTCTATTCCATAAACCATCAAGTACGGCATCTTGACTGTAGGAATCCTACTCATCGTGTGGTAAGCCCAGAGTATACTTGGAAGGTCTTTTGCCTATTCACCCTTTGATTTTTCTAACCTCGCCTTTAGATTCCTCAGGATGGTTCTGTTGGTGACTTCTGCTTGACCATTTGCTTGAGGATGACCAGGCAAGAAGAAATGGTTAGAGATGGCGAGGTCCAAACAGTACAATTTGAATCTATCATTGTCAAATTGCCTTACATTGTCCGAGATTACAACCTTAGAAATTCTATATTGACAAATGATGTTCTTCCATACAAAATTTCTAGTGTTCTTCTTGGTGATTTGGGTGAGAGGTTCTGCTTCTATCCATTTTTTGAAGTTGTCTATGACGACGATCAAGAATTTTCTCTATAATGGAGCTTGTGGCAGAGGTCCGAGCACGTCAATCCCCTATTGAATAAATGGTCATAAATTGGTCATTGGTACCATCTCGGTATGAGGGAGATGGCTCACTCGAGCAAACCTTTGGCACTTGTTACATTTTCTAGTGAATAAGATCGCATCTCATTGTATTTGAGGCCAAAAATATCCTTGGCGAACAGCCTTCCTAACTACCGATCTTGCCCCAAAATGGTTTTCACATATGCCTTCATGAATTTTCCTGAGTACATAATCTGCTTTCTCAGGTCGGAAACATCTCAATAGTGGTCTTGAGAAGGACTTCTTGTACAAAGTTCCATGGAGATCCTTGATCTTTGTTGACATGTTCTTTACCTCATCCAAATATGTCACCATCTAGAGATCCTTGGCGAGGTAATTCCCTTGCATTTCATTCACCACAAGTTGAGAATCACTAAAGACATCCAAAGATTTTACTCCTAATTTTGTTGCAACCCTCAGTCCGATGAGAAGAGCCTCATATTTAGCCTCGTTGTTGGTGGCTTTGAATCCAATGCGTATAACATAATCCATTTGCTCGCCTGATGGAGTTTGGAGAACAAGTCTTGCACTGCAACCATGCTGGTTTGATGACCAATCCACGAACAGCTTTTAGCTGGCGATATCATCACCTGGGTCTTATTCGTCAAGGGCCTCCACCTCAGGATCTGGAGTTTCGTTGTACGTGAACTTAACTATGAAATTAGCCAATACTTGAGCTTTGATCGCCATCCTTGGTTGGTAGTTGATGTGAAATTCACTTAGCTTAATAGACCATTTGAGTAGTCTCCCAAAGGTATTATGTCGTTCTAGAATCTACTTCAAGGGTTGATCTGTCAATACAATAATGGGATGTACTTAGAAATAATGGCAGAGTTTTCTTGCGGCGATCAGGAGGGCATAAACGAGCTTTTCAATCTTCAAGTATCTAGTTTTAGCCCCTATGAGGACCTTATTGATATAGTACACTGACTTTTGAAACTTGCCTTCTTCTAGGATAAGTACTGCACTAACTATTGTTGGCGAGATAGAAAGATAGAAGATGAGTTCCTCACCCATCTTAGGAATTGTGAGTAGAGGAGGCAACCCAAGACACTTCTTTAGCTGCTGGAATGCCATTTTAGACTCGTTTGTCCACTCAAAGACTTTATTGTTCTTTAAGATTTTGAAGAATGGTAAACACTTGTCTGCTGATTTTAAGATGAATCTATTAAGAGCATCTATTCACCTAGTTAATTGTTGCACCTCGTGTATGTTCCTAGGCAAGCTCACTAATAGTAGATCTTGAATCTAGTTTAGGTTCCCTTCAATTCCTCATTTTGTCACCAAGAAACCAAGGGATTTTCTTGCTGATACATCAAAGATGCATTTGGAAGGGTTAAACATCATATGATATTTTCGCAAGATATCAAACGTTTCTTCCAAATGGGCGACGTGATCAGCTGCTCTAAAGCTCTTGACTACCATGTCATCTATGTAGACCTCCATCGTCTTTTCTATCATCTCCTTAAGCATCTTGTTGACCAACCTTTAACCCAATAGGCATGACCTTATAGTAATACAATCCTCTCTCCGTGATAAAAAAAAAAGTCTTCTCTACGTTGGCAGGATGCATTTTGATTTGATGGTATCTTGCGAAGGCATCCATGAAGCTAAAGAGCTCATGCTTGGAGGTTGCATCAGCAATCAGATCAATCTTAGGCAAAGGAAAATTATCTTTTTGGCAAGCCTTATTCAGGTCAGTGAAATTAATACATACTCTCTATTTCTCCCCTTTTTGGGGGGCGATGACGACATTGGCAAGCCAATCTGGGTAATGAGATTCTCTATTGACATTGGTTTTGATAAACTTAGTCACTTCTTCTTCGATGACCTTCAAGCGCTCTGTGGTGAACTTTCTTCTCTTTTGGTGAACTGGGGGATGGTCAGGGTCAGTGAATAACTTGTAGACAGCAACCTGAGGGTCTATTTTTGGGACATCACCTTGTGACCATACAAACACATCGTAGTTTTTCTTTAAAAACTCTATCAAAGTACTCCGCAGCTCATCAGTCAATTCGGTTTTGATCATGACATGGAGATCTAAAAAGTCAAGGTGTATAGAAATTGGGGTCACTTCCTCCCGTGGTTTGGTATTTTCTATTTCTCTGGGATCAACAAGGATAATCTCTTCCACTTTGTCCCTTAGTGACTCCATCTCGGCATCATCTATCTATAGTTGCTATTTGGCACTTGTCTTTGAAGGAGAGGTAGTCTTCATGGCCGTGATGAAGCACTGTCTTGCCACTTTTTGTTCACCCTTCACCTCGCCTATCCCGGTTGAAGTGAGAAACTTCATCATCAGGTGATATGTGGAGGTAATGACTTTGATCTTTCCCATGATGGGGTGACCTAAGATAGCATTGTAAGGCGATGGGCAATTCACAACAATGAAATCTTGTCATAGAGTTGTCTGATGGGGCTCTGTCCCTAAGGTCATAGGCAGCTTGATCCATCCAAGAACACTCATAGAGCTCCCCCCAAATCCAACTAGAGGGGTATGGAATGGGTGGAGTCCATCTTGCCTTATTCTCATCTTGTCAAATGTTGAGATAAATATGATATCAACAGAACTCCCATTGTCAACCAGGATCCTTCGAATGTTAAAATTGGCGATAGTGGCTAAGATCACTATGACATCGTCGTGGGGGAGATGTAAACCTCTCAAATCCTCATTGGTGAAGGAGATGGGTTGGTGAGCTCTAGTCATAGGTGCGGAAAGATTGTACACTTCTTCTTCAATTCGCCCACTTGCCTCTCTGGCATGCCTCTTCCAAGACGAACTTGAGCATCCTCCTGATGGAAATCCCCCATGAATAGTTTGGATGTCACCCGCCGTAGGTCTGTTGTCAGCGTATCTTTTGTCAAGCAAATCTGGACGTGGATGATCAGTTACATACTTTCTCAGATACCCTTTCTTGATTAGGTTGGCTATCTGCTTTTTTAGTTGGACACAATCCTCATTGTTGTGCCCATGGTCTTTGTGGAACTCACAATACTTGTTCTTGTTCCTTCTAAGGGGATTAGTTTTGATATTCCCAGGCCACTTTATGAAGTCTTCATTCTTGATCTCCATAAGCACTTGGGCAATAGGGGTGTTAAGGGAAGGCAACGCAAGGTTAGGTCGACGAGGTGTGGTATGAAGACGTCGTTCATTAATCTTCCCTTTTGCATCTCATTTAGATCTTTCACTCTTCACCTCGCCCCTGTAGTTAGTTCGTCGGGTTCCTTTCTCTTGTGGGCCTCTCTTCCCTGCCTTCTACGCTTGGCCTTAGCCAATTCTTTAGCTACGAAGTACTTTTCAGCCTTACTTTGGAGCTTTGAGACAATTTCTAGGACATTCTTGGAAAGGGAGTCAAACAGGGGTCCCGAGCGAAGTCCTTCCATCATAGCCATAACTACCACCTTATCACTAGGATCCTCTACTTTTAGCATGGTCTGGTTAAAATGTTTAACATAATCTTTTAAGCTCTCCCCTTCCTTTTGGTGGATTGTGAAAAGGTGGGAGGCATTTTTTTGCCTAGCCTTGCAACTCATGAAATTAGCGATAAAGAGCCTGCTCAAGTCGCTAAACAAGTCAATGGTTTGTGGAGACAACTTTCTAAACCATGACCTCACTGAGAAAGCTTTGCACATCACTTCGTTCGAGTATCCCTAGAGTGTCATTAAGTTTTTGCATGAGTCCAGGTGGTCCATTGAATCTGCCTTTCCTTTGCACACCCCAAGCTGAGATGGTAACTTGAATTTGGATGAAACCCTGGTCTTCATTATTCTTTCAATGAATGGAGGCTCAGTCTGCCTTATCAAGGTATCTATAGTGACTGGGGCATTTGCACTAGTATTGATGGCGTCAATCCGAGCATCTAGGTCTTTAATCTTTTGGGTGATAGACTTATCTCGGTGCATGTGTGTTTGGTCATCCCGGCGAGGTGACCTTCCTCTTTTCCTAGTTTCCTCGCCCTCTGTATCGTGAGTCCAACTAGACGACCGTGATTCTAACATAGTATGACTCCTTTCTCACCTGGAGTGCGAACTTGGTGATTGGTGTCACCGGTTTCTGGTTGAATGTGCCCAACTAGTGCTTTGGAGACTTTGAGAATCGTGGTCGCCTGATCGGCGAGATCGATAGCTTTTTCCTGAACAGGTGCGGCGGCAGGAGGTGGATTGTTTGTGGTGAGGTGTTGTACTAGGCAGGCGTTGATCTCATTCATGACTCTGATCTGCTCGGTGATTCCATACATTTCTCGGTGGATGCCCTCAAGATTTGAAGCTTGGCTAGTGGTCGCCATTGGATGTGCTCTGTCATCTAGAGGGCTTTTGGTACTCTGTCTGGGAAATAAGCGGCTACGCAGGTGCATAAAGTATTGAGAACTATCATTCCCACATATGGCGCCAAACTGTAGTGGTAGAAATTTGGGAGGACGAGCAACCAACAGTTAGAATTGCTTCTTAAGCTTGGTATTCGACCTCGGCTATGACCTACGCAAGAGAATAAACGTTACCGACTGGGGCGAGGCCACTACAAACTCCTCTAGTGTGAGAATCAGACCAAGGTGAGCAGACTAGACAGCAAGTATCAGAGCTCTCAAAGTGAGAATGCAAGTGTTTCGTGTGTCCCTTTTTTTTTGGTGGAGGGGAGCGGCCTTTTATAGATGGGGGATGGAGAGCCGTGCAAGGAGATCACGGTGTAATCCTCGGATGGCTAAGTATGGAAGGAGATCCCGAAAATATCGGAGATAGAATAGGGAGATGCCATTTGAAGACTGGACCACGAATGTAGAAGTTCGAATGGAGGTGGGGTCTCTCATTGATCTTATCCTATAGAGGCTGGCAAGATATTTCACCTCACCTGTAGGCGTGGTGGTGATGAAAGGCGGTCAGACCATTTGGAGAGTCTTGGCAAGCTTAGCATAGGTCGTGAGAGAAATTGGCAACATTATCTTATAAGGCGACGTTACCACCTCAGACAGTCAGTAGATAGAGAATTTTCCCAAATCAAAACCTATAAAAACAAAAGTAAAACTTTGGTAAAAAAGGAGCAATGATGAAATTTTACTGTAAGAGCAATAGACAGTGGCTCCTTTAGCGCCAAAGAAGCTTGAGAGTATGGTGGCCCCAATAAAAAACAATCTCATGAACAAACAATAATTTTACTTCACCACCTTTCTACCTAGATTATTCGTCTTATTTTGTTTTAACAATCCATAATTACTATTCGAGGATTTAAAATTTGGGTAAATTTCATTATTTATCCCAGCAATTTAACTAAAATTTTACGTTGGTCCTAATAGTTTTAATTTGGACAATTAAGAAGTTGTAGTTTCAATCTTATATCAATATAGTTTCTCCGTCAATATCCAAAGTTTTTGGATAAAAAATGAGCACATAAAGCTCACATGCCCTTTTAAGAAGGTAACTTTATTACCATTAGTCCTTGTAGTTTGACCAAAGTTTTACTTTGGTCATTAAGAATGTTCATGTGAGCTTTACATGCTATATTTTTGTCCCAATTGTTAACATATAGTGACAACGGAGGAATTGCATTGAAACTAGTTGATCTGGGATCTTAATTATTCAAATTGAAAATCTAAAGACCAAAAGTGAAATTGTTGTCAAACTACAAGAATCAATGCTAAAATTTATCAAAAGTGAAAACTAGAATCGTCACATCAAATCAGAAGAGAAAAGAGAAGAAAAGTTTACAATATTTTGATTGTTCATTTTTTAAAATGAATAGCATTTTGCAATATCTAAAAAGTTGAAAAAGGAAAAACAAAATAGTTCTGGGAGAGTATTTCACTAGCTAATGTTCTCCACATAGTGGACTTTTGGGAGTCTTGTGACCACAATCTTTTCAAAAATAATATATAAAAAAGAAAAGAAAACAAAAGGAAAGAAAGAATAAAACCTAATAAACAACAATAAATACAACTTTTTATTGAAGCTAGAAACAAAATTTTAGTCCCAAGCTAAATTTTCAGTGGGATAGCTTGGGAATGTTATTTCTAAAAGTGGACTATAATTGGTGTGAGGACTTACTATTGAAGTCAACCCTCGCATTCAATTTCATACAACAAAACAGCATATACGTGTGTCCAACTTACACCACACGGGAACAATTTCCACTCTAGGATTTTTTTTTAATTCCAATATATATATATATATATATAATATATATATATATATATATATATATATTCATACAACAAAACAGCATATACGTGTGTCCAACTTACACCACACGGGAACAATTTCCACTC
>BRYE01000010.1:7620573-7628073 GCA_030159115.1 Actinidia arguta var. hypoleuca | reverse complement strand
ACCATCCACACCCGTTCACAATGCATCATCTACCTCCCCTTCTCCTTAAATGTGATTGTTTTTTTTGGACAATGTGCTTTGAACCATGAGATGTCGGATTTATGTCTTGTAATATGATATGCATGACTTATACCTTGAACAATGGCTATGGTATGATATTGGTATGATTTGAACTGTGATTTATGGTTTATTGTATGTTAATAGTATGATTTGAACTGTGGTTTATAATTTATGGTATAATATTGGTATAATTTGAACTATGATTTATGGCTTATGGAAAGGAAAGGCTCCCATGCTCTTGTGAATTATGTTGGACATAAATTCAATGTATGGGCTCCTATGATCTGAGTATATATGCATAATTGATTTGTAAGGTATTACCTGGGTATCATGTAGTTATAATTGATCTGAGTATCATATAGTTATAATTTGCCCATTACCTATTAGCTGTGGTAGGCCCCCTTTTTTGATGAATTGACAAAAAGGAGGAGAATAGTATTACAAAAGAAAGGGGGAGCAATACGTGGTAGATTGCAACAACGTGGATGGCATATTTATAATTCATATTTGAGATAAGTTTTGTGTTCATATTGAGTTAAGTTTTATCATCATCAAAAAAGGAGAGATTGTTGAATCAAGCCTTGATTTCGATGATAATAAAACAGTTTATTAGTGTTTAATATGTTTACTAAATGTGCAGCACCTAAGCATTGCGTCCCATAACTCAATTGATCAAAGGAAGTTCCACAAACACTTTCTAACAGAAAGTGTCGACACCTTGTTCTGTGGTGTCGACACCTTTGAGCCCAGAAGCTACAATGATAAATCCGTTGAAAGTCTCAAATAACTCATCAATATTAAATGGATAAAAGTGAACAAAGACCATATGAATCCATGGAAAAAATTTCGTGAAGGAAGAAAGACGACTCAACGATTAAATTACCAAAAAGATGATGGAACGCATTCTGGAAAGATGTGTCAACACCCAGTACTGAAGTGTCGACACCAAGTATCGACACCAAATGTCAGTAGCCATCTTCAGAAGACTTTTTAAGAAGAAGTGTTAACACCAGTATCGACACCAAATGTCAGTGTTCAACTTCAGAAGTTTATAAGGGAACAAGTGTCGACACCAGTATCGACACCAAATGTCAGTGTTCAACTTGAGAAGTTTTTAAGGGAACAAGTGTTGACACTAGCATCAGCACCAAATATCAATAGCTAAAATTAGAACTCTGAAGAAGGGAAGTGTCGACATCAACATCAGCACCAAATATCAGTAGCTGAAATTAGAACTCTGAAGAAGGGAAGTGTCGACACCAACATCAGCACCAAATAACAGTGGGTAAATTGAAGTATCTGAAAACAAGTAGTGTCGACACCAATGTCAGCACCAAAAGTCAGTAGCGAAAGAAAGATTTTCTGAAGAAGAAGTGTCGACACCTAGATCAGCTCCTAGAGACAGTTTTAAGCTAAGAACTGAAGGCTTGAAGTGTCGACACATTGAAAGTGTCAACACCATGAAGAAGTGTCGACACCCAACGGGAATATTTTCAAATACAGAGTTGTCTGGTACAGCATTAAAAGCTTTCCAACTACCACCAACGGTACACTATTCATTCAAGCTATTAAATACAAGTCTCTAAGGACATTTACTACATAAGGGAATGATCCTAAGCAAATTGATTGATCATCCAACAAGCTTCAAAGTCAAGAATCCTTAAACATTCTCTTTGTCTCCTTGTGTTAGTATTGATTGTGAGATTCCATTCATATCTACTCTATTGAGAGAGTTATTGTTTATCTTGAAACATCCTTCTCTTTCCATCCTTGTAAGTTTTGAGTATGACTTGGACAAAAACACTTGGTGAGAATTTTTGAGTGTTTCTCTTGTAGAAAGGCAAACACTTAAGAGTTTGAGTGTTTCCTCTTGTAAGTAAAACACTAGGAAGTTTAAGTGGAGCTTGGACAAAACCACTTGGTGTAAAACTGAGTTGGGCACTTGAATAACCAACCCCCACATTGTAGTTGCGAATTACAAATAGTGAAAGAAGATCTTGCGGAGGTCTTGGGAGGATTGTGATCGAATCTCGGTAAATCTTGGTGTGCTCTCTCCTCTTATTATCTTTGCTTTATTATTGCATTTCTCATATTAAACTGATTATAGCATTTACGTAAATTGTCAATAGAATTACGTAATTAATTATAAATCACAAATTAACTTTGAAAAAACCAATTCACCCCCCCTCTTGGGTTGCCTATTGGGCCAACAGATGGGACTGGGTCTTTTCACATATGTTTATTTCCGCATATTTATTTCGTTCGAGTAGTACATGTGTTTGTTTTTAGTTACTAGTGTATGGTGTTGTGCTCTATTTTCGGCTTTATGTACGTGGGTTGTTAAGTGGTTTTGCTATTTAAGCAGCCAACGATTATTAATGAATTAACAAGCAAGTTTATTCAATCTGTGGTACATTCTTACTCGAAGAGAATATTGTCTTTAGTATTCATACTTGAGTATAGCGGGACCTATCATTGGTATTAGAGCCAGGTATGGGAACCAATAAGGAACGTTTTGAGCAATTGGAGGTAAGGCTTTGTGAAGTGCAAGATGGGTTACACAGGATGGAGCTCGGCATGGCCGACAGACTTCATCATCTGGAAGAAATCGTCAATCGTCTCTTTGATGTATTGCTTGCAAACCAGGAGCCTCCAAACCATGGTAACCGATACCGTGAAGGCCACAACGACTTGTTGTATCATCCAAAACGACAAAACTGGAATTTCCTCGATTCTCCGGTGATGATCCAACGAAGTGGTTCAATCGTGTGAACCAATTCTTTGAATTCCAGAATACTCCCGAAGCATAGAAAAGTATCCTTGGCCTCTTACCACTTGGAAAGAGAGGCCAACCAATGGTGTCAATGGATTCGCAGGACATTACAAGAGGAAGGACTTGTTATATCGTGGGAAAATTTTGAAGACGAACTCTGGGCTCGCTGTGGGCCTTCGGAGTGCGAAGATTTTGATGAAGCTCTTTCAAGGATCAGACAGACTGGCTCCCTACGGGAATACCTACGGGAATTTGAATGATTGGGCAATCAGGTCAAACGCTGGATGCAAAAGGCTCTGGTGGGAACATTTATGGGGGACTAAAGGATGGACATCTCGGATGGAATTCGCATGTTTAAACCGCAGACATTAAAGGATGCTATCAGCTTCGCACTGATGAAGGATGACCAACTAGAGAGACAAAGAAGGTTCATACGACCTGTACCACCAGTACGAGCTCCCCTAGCTCTTCCGTCAGCAAATCGAGCAACGCCAGTAGCACCTATCGACCCTGTTCAGCGTCTGAGTTGGGATGAAATACAGTGGAGACGTCTCCAAGGGTTATGTTTTCATTGTAACGAACGTTTTACTGCAGGACATAGATGTCAAGGGCTACGAATACTCATGTTGGAGGGACACGATGACAGCGATAATGATATACGTAATGACATCACCGAAAAACAGCATGCGAAAGAGAACCATGAGGAGCTTATCAAACCCGAGATTACGCTGCATGAATTAACGGGATGGACTGTGCCCAAGACTATGCGAGTTTCTGCCAGGATTGGTTCCAACTATGTCATCACATTAATTGACAGTGGATCCACTCACAATTTTATTAGCGAACATGTGGCCAACTTGCTGTGGTTACCAGTGGTGCCAACTACAACCTTCACAGTATGGGTAACCAACGGAGAAAATCTCAGATGCCAATGGAGGTTCGACGAGGTACCAGTAGACCTTCAGGGTTCTATTTTTTCCTTAACTCTATATTTTCTACCACTCACAGGGTTGGATTTAGTTCTGGGAATTCAATGGCTCGAGCTACTCGGTTCTATGGTTTGCAATTGGAGACGGTTAACCATGGAATTTTCTTGGGAAAATCAGACCAGGCAGTTGGTAGGTATCGATGGCCAAGAGATTCAAGCAGCTTCACTCAATGAGATATCTACAGGAGTTTGCCCAGGCCGTGTAATATTTGCTCTCTGCCTATAGGTGATCAAGAATGACCCACAAGATAATATAAATCCAAGCATACAGGAGGTGTTGCGGGAATTCTCTGATGTATTCACAGAGGTTCCAAGTTTACCACCTACCAGAGAGGTTGATCATAGCATCCCCCAAAAAGAAGGAACCGAACCAGTTAATGTACGGCCTTACCGTTATGCGTATTATCAAAAGGAGGAGATTGAGAAACAGGTCCAATAAATGCTGACTCAGGACTTGTTCAACCTAGCACTAGCCCTTTCTCATCACCGATACTGCTGGTGAAGAAAAAGGATGGAAACTGACGCTTTTGCACAGATTATCGCGCACTCAACGCTGCAACCATTAAAGACTGATTTTTGATCCCACCATCGAGGACATGTTGGACGAGCTCTACGGTGCCTCTTATTTTACCAAGCTAGATTTTAGGGCTAGATACCATCAGGTACGAGTAAATCCTCTTGATATCCCTAAAACTGCTTTTCGGACACATAATGGACATTATGAATATTTGGTTATGCCATTTGGTCTATGTAATGCAATGTCTACGTTCCAAGCTATCATGAATTCTATTTTCTGTCCTCACCTTAGAAAATTCATATTCGTTTTCTTTGATGACATATTTGTCTATAGTCCTACTTGGGACACGCATTTAATGCATGTAAAACAGACCTGGGCATTATTAAGGCAGCACCAATTTTGTGTCAAGGCTAGTAAATGTGCCTTTGGGCAACAAGAATTGGAATACTTGGGGCACATTGTCACTAACCAAGGAGTGAAGGTGGACGGAAGTAAAGTTGCAGCAATGGTGGATTGGCCACGACCTACTAATATCTCGGCACTGCGTAGTTTTTTAGGTTTGACAAGTTATTACCGGAAGTTCGTAAAAAATTATGGCATTATCGCTCAACCTCTCACCAACCTCCTAAAGAAAGGCCAATTCGGATGGAATGAAAAAGCTGAGTCTGCTTTCTTTACGCTCAAACATGCCATGATGACCACTCCTACACTAGCAATGCCGAATGTCAATGACTCTTTCACTATCGAGACTGATGCATTCAGCGAAGGAATTGGAGCGGTACTGTCACAAGAAGGCAAACCGGTGGCGTTCATGAGTCGAGCTCTCGGAGTAACTAAGCAATCTTGGTCTACATATGCCAAAAAAATGTTGGCCATCGTAGAGGCCATACACTTATGGCGTCCTTACCTTCTAAGCCAAAAATTCTACATTCAAACTGATCAACGTAGCCTTAAGTATTTTTTGGAGCAACGGGTGCCCAAACCAGAGCAGCAAAAATGGGTAGCTAAACTCTTGGGTTACAACTACGAAATATCATACCGTCCGGGACGTGAAAATTCTATAGCCGATGCTCTCTCACGGAAACAAGATAGCCCCATTCTTCACCGTCTCTTTATTCCACAGGTCAATATATGGGAATACATTAAGCACGCGGCAACGAAGGACCAAGATATCCAGACGATGGGCCATATGGCAACAGACCAACCCGAGGGACCATATGCATGGCGACAAGGACTACTTTTCTACAAAGGCAAAGTCATTGTTCCAGCCGATGGAACCTTACGGACTCGACTGCTACATGAAATGCATGACACTAAAGTGGGCGGACACTCAGGCATTTTACACACATTCAAAAAATTGGGGCAGCAATTCTATTGGCCTGGGATGCATAGATCAGTCCAAGAATATGTCAAGAGGTGCAAAATATGCCAAAAGATCAAGGTTGAAACACGGGCTCCGGCAGGACTCCTTCAACCGCTACCAATCCCGTGCCGGGTGTGGGACGACATCACCTTAGATTTTATTGAAGAACTGCTGAGCTACCAAGGGAAAGATACTATTATGGTAGTTGTTGACAGGTTTAGTAAATCAGCTCATTTTCTTACTTTAACCCATCCATTTACTGCTAAAATTGTGGATGACAAATTGTGGAAGGAATCGTCAAGCTCCACGGAATGCCCAAATCCATTATTAGTGACTGAAACCCCATTTTTATTAGCAAGTTCTGGCAAGAATTCTTCAAGTTGTCGGACACCAAATTGCATCTCAGTTCCACATACCACCCACAGACCGGTGGTCAAACGAAAGTCAACCGTTGCGTCGAGTAGTACCTTTGCTGTTTCGTTCACTAGTGGCCGCGTAAATGGAGTTGTTATCTACCCTGGGCAGAATATTGGTATAATACAATATACCATATTTCTATAGGGATGATACTGTTCCAGGCTCTGTATGGAAGACTGCACCCCTCTATTCCATCGTACCACGAAGGACTTACGCCCGTTCACGAGGTTAATTAGCAACTAATGACTCGAGATGAGCTGTTTCAACACCTGAAGGCCAACTTAGAAAAATCAGTTAATCGAATAAAGCAAATGGTGGATCGCAAACGGAGGGATATTTCGTTTGAGATCGGCGACTGGGTGTTGTTGAAGCTGCACCCCTACCACCAACAAACGACCTTCAAACGGATCCACCAGAAATTGGCTAGTCATTTTTATGGACCCTACTTAATTCTGGAAAAATGCGAACCTGTTGCATACAAGTTACAACTACCTGAGGGCACACGCATCCACCTAGTGTTTCATGTGTCACTCCTTAAATGATACCAGGACAATGGCGGACTTGCGGAGCCCACACAATCCGTGTTACCACCAGTAACCGATGAAGGGGTTGCTGTACTAGAGCCTCAAACTATTCTGGACACATGCTGGATCAAGCAAGGGGGCCAGCTTGTTGAAGAAAGTTTAGTACAATGGAAGCATCTCCCAGCCGAGGATGCCACATGGGAGCCAACAACGAAGCTGATGGACGAATTCTCGCCTAAGATCCTTGAGGACAAGGATCCACTAGATGGGGGGAGTAATGTTAGGCCACGACGCTCGGAGAGGGCCCACAAGCCAAATCCCAAGTATCTCGGAAACAAGGGGAAGTAAAAGGTATTGCATGCACGTAGACCACGTTGCATGCGTGCGGCAAGGAATGAGGATGAGATTGGGTCTCTTCTAGGGCTGTTCACGGGTTGGTTCGGGTCGGATTTGGGATCACCCGACATTCGATCTGAATTGGTCGGGTTGGAGAAATTTAGGCCCGAATCCAATCCAATAATCGTCGGATCGGATCGGATCGGGTGGAATATGGTCGGTTTATCAAGTTGGGCGGGTTGAGAGATCGGATTGGACAATTTAATTGTCCGACACTTGAACCGAATGTGGTCGTGTTAGTTAAATTCCATCCGTTATCTGTAAAGTGAACGGATTTGATCGGGTTCGGATTAGGTCGGGTCGAATCGGGCGAGTTGGACGGGTTGGCGGATATTTGCATAGCCCTAGTCTCCTCACATATGTTTATTTTTGCATATTTATTTCCGTTCGAGTAGTACGTGTGTTTGTGTTCAGTTACTAGTGTATGGTGTTATGCTCTATTTTCGGCTTTATGTACGTGGG
>BRYE01000010.1:7558073-7578073 GCA_030159115.1 Actinidia arguta var. hypoleuca | reverse complement strand
AAACCCCTCAAAATTCTCAAATTTTAGGGTTCCAAATTTTTTTTGGCCTAGGGCCCCCCAAAACTCAGGGACGGCCCTGATCACAGGTGATAGATGTCGTGCATGTTACACGTGGCCTTGAGCCTCGGTGCATCAGAACTGGCGTTTTTACTGAGAAGACCGATGCTTATGAATTCGAATGATTCTCCTTGAGCTTTCGACAGAAATTTTTGGACAGAGATCAAGAACGAAGAAATTGTATTTGTTTGAATCTTCTTGTGAAATACTATGTAGGCGTTGATCTCCCAGGCAGTTGTGGATGAAATTCAAGGGGAAGGAAATGATCAAGAATAGCAATGGCAAAATTTTGTAGCACTTGCCTTGAGATGCAGCAATGGAGTTAGAAGAAAGTCCAGAAATGACTGATGCGGAGAAAGAACTCGGGCAAATTATGATTGTTATTTGTCACTCATTTGCTCAGCCATAATCCATCAGAGCAAGGTGACTCCTCCATGCATAATGTTTATCAATTTTTAGCTGATAAGGTGACTCCTCTGCGCTCGTCTTTATTCTTAGTTGTTACTCATCTCATTGCTATTTGCATTTTTTCAGATTCATTCCGTTCTTTGTTCATGGGGATCTCTAATGGCCTATGTGATTATTCTTTTAATTATAGTGACAACACAATTCCTAGTATATTTGTTATCACGAATGACCATGATCCTCCTGCAATGGATCCCAGTTTTAAGTCGTGGAATCGTCTTCTGTCAGTCCTGGTACTAAGTTTCGATTCTTTTCTTTTTTAGGTTATTAAATAGGATCGGTAACATGAGTGCCAAGATTCGAACCTGAGCTGATGGAGCCAACTGGATAATTCAATTCCATTTTGGTATCGTGTGATTCTAACAATAGTAATACACCGATAATTAACTAGCATGACGAATGTGGGACGAAAATTTCTGAGGTTTATTGATTTTGTAGAGTTAGCAGTCAAAACTCTTAGGCTATGTTTGGTTTTTGGAACTGATTTTCTTCTTTGTTTTTTGGTAAAAAGAAAGAACTTTCTTCTTAGGTTCCTTTAATAATTTAAGGTAGAAAAAGAACACGCCATGGACTTGGACTTTGAGTCTTTTGAGTGTTTCAAATCTTATCTTGTTACCTATTTTAAGCGAAGGCATCAGATCTTCATCTCCTAACATTTTCACAGTTGCAGCAACAGGGACGGATTCAAGATTCTTATTATGGGTGACTAACCTCTATAATTTTAAAATTATTTTTAAAAATTTTTGGGGCTAACCTATATTATTTCTTAATTATATTAAAATTTGTAGTATAATTTGTGATTTTTTTAAATTTTTTGGAGGTGCGATCGCCCCCCTACGCCCCTCGCCCAGTTTGGACTAATGATTTTTTTATTTTTTTAGTTGTTTTTCTTTTTTTATTTTAGTGAGTTTTTTTATCGTTTAATCAAAATTTTATACTTTTTCGATTCTTTTTAACGAGTGGAGTCTGAAAATATAAATTTTTTTTATCTAATTTGAAAAAAAACTAAAAAAAAGTAGAAAGAAACATCTTTTAAATGATTTTTTGTTCATTCTTAGTAATTTTTTTTAAATTAAATGACTTTTATATTTTCGAATTCCTCTCGTCAAAAGAAATCTAAAAAATATAAAATTTTAATTACATAATAAAATACTTAAAAAATATTTAAAAATCAAAATAACTAAATATAACTCAAAACTTAACTCAGGGCCTTAGTTTTTCTTCCAATTTTTTGCTGCTGTATTAGTCATATTTGATCATAGAAATTTAATTGCTCCTTTCACTGCAGCTCTTGTGTCAACGCTACCTGTTAACTAATATTACGGAAGATGAATGTTATCATCAATCTTCAACATCGACGGGCCCAAAATATCAGGAAATTCGTCATCAATCTTGGGGAATGAATGCAATGTCCCTCTCCGTGCCTTCTCTGCCGAAGCGCTTATCAAGGCAACCAAAAACTTTGACACTCATCCTATTTTTCTTGAAGATTCTTTTTATCGAATGTACAGAGGTTCTTTCGAAAAACGCCCAATTCTGATCAAGAAGTACGGAAAGGACGGTAGCTTTTGGTCCTCCGAAGACATCAACTCCTTTTCCATCCGTGACATATTGATAACATCGCAGGTAGGGTTGTGAACGGTTTGATTTGGTTGGTTTTGAAGATAATATGATGTAAAGGCGATAATTTCGGTTTGGATTTTCAATACACTAAAATCAATTGAAATTATCAACAACTCGCATTGAACCATTGTGGTTGTAGTTGATTCGGTCGATACGGTTCAATCGGTTTAAATTTATATACTTTACCTATTTAATTAATTATAGAAGTTATTGAAATTGAGTTTAATTTAGAACATATTTGCTTGCAACAAATATTGAAACATGTTTTAACTTTAGCCAAAATCTAAAACCATAGCAATTAAATTGAAGCATATATTATGTTTTATGCTATGTAAGAGAATATTTTTTATCTAATGTTACGTGAGTAAGGGTATTAATGATGGTTTCCTTTAATTGGTCGATTTTGGTTTGGTTTGGTTTGGTTTTTAAGTTTTGAAATTGCCACCGAACCGGAAATTATTTATTTTTAATTTTCAAAACTGTTCAAATCGGTTCAAGAAAAAAAATCCACCAAAATTCACTAATTTGATTCGGTATGGTGGGTTTCATCGGTTTAGTAGTGTTTTCTTACGCCCCTAATCACAGGTATTTTTTAGCCCTCAGTTATTTTTCATTAATAAAACCCTTTTTTTGTTGATTAAGAAAAAATATTACTGGTATGCAGTCACGGGAATGTTCTAAAGTTCATAGGCTTTTGCCTTGAATTCAAGTTCCCAGCTCTCGTGTACGAGTACAAAGGAAGTACTCAAATTCTCTCGGATGTCTTGTGATGTGGGAAAAGTACACACAAATATTTTAAGTGGTGCAAGTCGTCATTGGGATCACAGTACCCACTTTCTTGGTCGCCTCGTGTTATTAAAAAAGAACTTAACTCCACTTCGCCTAACACAAACGGTTCCTCCAGATCGCCATCGGGCGAGGTGGTTTATATCGTCCGAGGAAGAGACGTGTCTATGAAGACTTGATTCTCCAAAAGGACTCCATCTCCGTTAGAAGTCTGTCATCATGAGACTCCTTCCCCACCATTCCTCTACCCGATCAGAGTCTACCTCCGTGAAGAATTCCACCACGACAAGGGAACCATCTCTGATAGACTCCATCTCCGTCACAACGCCTAAAAATACGGATTGCTCACCAGATGATATTCTCATGTTATCTCCGGATTATTAGGGATATCCTTCCAATACTTATCCTTCCGAGGAACTCGTCGTGATTCACCTACACGACTCATTACCTCATCTATATTAAGGCCGCTCCCCCATAACAAAAAGGTACGCTCAATACAGGCACCATACACATTTATTATTGTGCTCGCCCAGAGGGGTTTTGAGTGGCCTCACCCTGGCCGATTACTTTTGTTTACTAGTGTGCAGGTCGCCCTAGCTTTAGTCGAAGTTCAGCGCCGAGGCCGAGGAGCAATTCTGACTGTTGGTTTCTCTCCCAGATTTTTATCACAACAGTTTGGTGCCGTCTGTGGGAATGATAGTTCTCTTTATCCTATGCACCTGCGCAACCGATTATTATCCAGACCAAGCACTAGCAGCCCTTTAGATAACAGAGCCCGTTCAATGGCTAACACTAGCCAAACTCCAGATCTAGAAGACCTTCATCATGAGATACGTGGTATGGCCGAATAGATGAGAATCATGAACGAAAATAATGACCTCCTAATACGGCACCTCACCACGAATAACCCTCCACCTCCTCCTCCGGCACCTCCTCGTCGTTCTCATTTATCAGGAAACAATGAATCTCAAAGCCACCATAGTACCGGACGAGATAGGCGCCGTCGTTCTCCTAGTCCTCGCCCCCGACAAGAAAGGAGCCCTTCACTAGAATCGTGATCGTCCAGCAAAACACCAGAGCTGGAAGGCAAAAAGGTGAGGCATGGTAGGTCTCCTCGTCGGGTTCATCAGGTACCCAGGCGCCAAGATAATTCCATTTCTCAGAAGATCGGGGATCTAGACGCCCGCCTAGACGCCATCAACACGGGGACCAGCGCCCTAATAACCGTAGACGCTTTGATTAGACAAACTGAGTCACCTTTCACCCAAAGAATAATGAGAGCCAAGGTGTTGTCCAGATTCAAACTACCTACTCAGCTCAGGATCTACGAGGGAAAAACAGACCCAATGGATCATCTGAATTCATATAGGAATTTGATGTATCTCCAAGGGTACTCGGATGAAATCATGTGTAAGGGTTTTTTCTGCAACGCTTAAGGGGTCGGTGAGGCCGTGGTTCTATAAATTATCTCCTGGAACCATCGATTCATTTGGCGATCTGAGCAGGTTTTTCGTCGCCAATTTCATGAGCTGCAGGATCAGGCAAAAAAATGCATCCTATCTTTTCACCATTCACTAGAAGGAAACGAAGAACCTGAAGGAATATGTGAAACGATTTAACCAGGCCATATTGAAAGTTGAAGATCCCAGTGACAAAATAGTCGTCATGGCAATGATGGAGGGACTTCGCCCTGGTCCCTTATTTGACTCCTTATCCAAAAATGTTCTAGAGACGTTGTCCATTCTCCAAAGTAAAGCTGATAAGTACATCGCCGCGGAGGAACTGGCCGAGGCCAAACGAAGGCAAAGAGGAAAAGATGACCATAAAAGAAAAGAGCCTGATACAAGGCGATCTGATTATAGGGACGATGAACTAAGGAACAAGAAGCCTAACCGAGACTCAAGACGGACCAATGAAAGGCGACCTCGTACCCCACCTCGCGCGCACAGAATTAGTGTTACCCCTTCTCAATGCTCATATTGCCTAAGTTCTTATAGAAATTAAGCACGAATAGTTCATCAAGTGGCCCTTGAAAATCAAAACTGATCCCCGGAAGAGAAATAACAAGTATTGCGAGTTCCACCAAGACCATGGCCACAACACAGAAGACTGCTTTTACTTGAAGGAGCAAATAGCCGACCTTATTAAATGAGGATATCTGAGAAAGTATGTCAGTGATCGCCCTCCCCCCAATTCACCAGAAAGAAGATACGGCGACAACCGACCTACTGCTGGAGATATACAAGTGATCCACGACGGATTTGGATCCGGAGGAAGCTCAAATTCATCAAGGAAAAGGCATGCCTGAAGTGCTGGTAGGGTGTCCGAAGAAATATATAACCTCTCCTCGCCAATGGCCGATATTCACCCACCAATCACCTTCAACAATGATGATTTGAGAGGTCTACACTTACCTCATGACGATGCCTTGGTCCTTTCAGCCATCATCGCCAATTTTACCGTCCAAAGAATCTTGGTTGATAATGGTAGTTTAACTGACATCCTATTCATGTCGGCATTTGAAAAGATAAAGATAAGGCTCGATAAATTGCACCCTTTCCTTACACCCTTGGTTGGTTTCGGAAGAAATGTGACTCATCCGCTCGGGTGGGTTAAGTTGCCAGTAATCTTAGGAACAGAGCCTCGCCAAAACACTGTTTAGTAAGACTTCATCGTGGTAGATTGCCCTTCCCCCTACAATGCAATTTTAGGTCACTCAACTCTAGGCGGGACTAGGGCGATCACTTCAACCTACCACCTAAAAATGAAGTTTCTCATTTCAGCAGGGGTGGGCGAAGTAAGGGGCGACCAGAAAGTGGCCAGACAATGTTTTATTTCATCTATGAAGATTAAAACCTCCCCAGCTCTGAATACTCAATAGCAATTACCGACCAACGATGGCGAGATGGAACTTCTGAGGGACGAGGTAGAACAGGTTGTCTTTCTGGATCCCCGAGAAATCAAAAACACCAAACCCCTTGAAGAAACTACCCTGATCTCCATACACCCGGAATATCCTGATCGCCACGTTATGATCAGAACTGAACTTACCAACGAAATACGCTGTGCTTTAGTGGAATTCTTGAACTTTGATATTGTTGCCTGGTCATAGGGTGACGTCCCGGGTATTGATCCCCAAGTCGCCATGCATAAGTTATATACCAATCCCGGACATCCTCTAGTTCGCTAGAAGAGAAGAAAATTCGCCCCCGAGCGACTAAAAGTTATTGAAGAAGAGGTGACCAAACTCATCAAGGCTAAGGTTATCAAGGTAGCCCATTACCCGGAATGGCTAGTTAATGTCGTCGTCGCCCCTAAAAAGGGGAGAAGTAGAGAGTATGCATTGACTTCACTGATCAGAACAAGGCGTGCCCAAAAGACAGTTTTTCTCTACCAAAAATTAATTTAATAGTCGACGCCACATCTAAGCATGAGCTTCTTAGTTTCATGGATGCTTTCTCTGGATATCACCAGATTAAGATGTTCCTCCCTGACATTGAGAAGACTTCATTTATCACGGAACGAGGATTATATTGCTACAAGGTCATGCCATTTTGTCTGAAAAATGCTAGGGCAACATATCAAAGATCAGTGAACAAGATGTTCAAGGAGCTGATTGGAAAGACCATTGAAGTATACACAGACGACATGCTCGTTAAGAGTGTCGAATCAGCCAACCACATCGCACACCTTGAAGAAGCTTTCAACATTCTGAGGAAACATCGGATGATATTAAATCCTTCCCAATGCATTTTTGGTGTATCGTCTGAAAAATTCTTATGGTTCTTGGTAACCAAATGAGGGATTGAAGCAAACCCGAATTAGATCCAGGCTCTACTGAAAATGAGCTTGCCCAGGAATATCCATGAAGTTTAGCAGCTAACTGGACGAATTGCCGCCCTCAACCGATTTATTTCTAAATCGGCCGACAGATGTTTGCCATTCTTTAAAATCCTAAGAAAAAATTAAAATTTCCAATAGACTGAAGAATCTGAAGAAGCCTTCTAACAACTCAAAAAATACCTGGGATCGCCTCCTTTGCTTGTGGTGCCGACCATAGGCGAAGAACTGTTTGCGTACCAATCCATCTCGCTAACTGCAGTGAGTGCTGTGCTCATCCGAGAAGTGAACTGAGTTCAGAAACCAATATACTATGTTAGTAAGATCTTGATGGGTGTTGAGAATAGATACGTAAAGATAGAGAAGCTCACCTATGCCCTTCTGATCGTCGCCGGAAAACTTCGCCATTATTTTCAAGCCCATCCCATCACCGTTCTGACTGACCAACCTTTAAAATAAATTTTCCAACGACTAGACACCTCGGGGAGACTTCTGAAATGGTTCATCGAGTTAAGCAAATTTCATATTGACTACAAACCAAGAACGACAATAAAAGCCCAAGCCTTAGCCGACTTCGTGGCTGAATCCATTCATGAAACCGACCAAGAAGTCCTCTCGGAGAAAGAGATTCCAAACTTGGATGAGAACTTCGACAGTTCGGACAAGAACCTCGGCAGCTCGAGCGAGGATCTTGAGAAGTGGAAGTTATTTGTAGATGGGTCTTCAAATCAACACGGATGTGGTGCATGGCTTGTTCTCCAAACCCCGGCAGGTGAGAAGATGGAATATGTTATACGGATTTGATTTAAAGTCACCAATAACGAAGCCGAGTACGAAACACTCCTCGTCGAATTACGAGTCGCCACCAGATTGGGAGTAAAGTCAATAGACGCTTATAGTGATTCATAACTAGTGGCAAACCAAGTTCAGGGACACTACCTCGCCAGGGACGCACGGATGGCAGCTTATTTAGATGAAGTCAAATGCTTAACTCAAAAAATCAAAAGTTTCACTATTCGACAGATCCCCAAAGATGAAAACAAAAAGGCTGACGCCCTCGCCAATCTTGCCTCGACTTTTGATTTCATATCAGACAGAAGTATACCTCTGGAATTCCTGTCCAAACCAAGTATTGAGATCACCAAACCTGTCTATCCAACAGAAACAGACCCAACATAGATGGATGAGATCATCGCATACCTTCAAAACGGCACACTACCAACAAATAAACTTCAAGCTCGCCGAATCCGATATAGATCTGTGAGGTTTTACCTACTTCATGGGATTTTGTACAAATGATCTTTTTCAGGTTCTCTCCTAAAATATCTCTGACCTGACGAAGCCAATTATGTGATGAGGGAAATTCATGAGGACATCTTCGAAAATCATTTAGGAGCGAGATCACTAGTACGAAAAGCAATTCGCCAAGGCTACTTTCGGCCCCAGATGGAACGTGATGCAACAACGTACACTAGAGAGTGCGACAAGTGCCAGAGATTTGCACCATCTAACTACCTCCCCCATATTGATATGGTGTCAATTGCTAGCCCATGGCCATTTGCCCAATGGGGGATTGACATATTTGGACCTCTGCCTCAAGCTCCGTGGCAAAAAAAAGTTTTTGATCATCGCTATTGATTACTTCACCAAATGGGTATAGGTAGAGCCACTTACCAAAATCATCGAGAAGAATATAAGAAATTTTGTGTGAAAAAGTATCGTCTGCCGATTTAGAATTTCAAGGGTTCTCATCTTGGACAACGCCAAGCAATTCGACAACGATGGATTCAGATAATTTTGTTCAAATCTCGCCATATCACATCATTTCTCCTCGCCTGGTCATCCCCAAGCCAATGGCCAAGTTTAAGTTACTACCTGAACCATCCTGAGAAATCTAAAAATGAGACTAGAGAGATCCAAAGGTGAATGGGTAGAAGACCTGTCGAGCATACTGTGGGCGTATCACACGACTAGCAAGATTCCTACTGGTGAAACGCCTTACTCCATGGTTTACGGAACTGAATCAGTGATACCCGTTGAGATCGGAATGCCGAATTTTAGGACATCAAATTTTGACAAAGATAACACTAAAGGCGAGCTGAGAGTCAACCTCGACCTACTTGATGAGAAACGGGAGCAAGCAAGCATACGCCAAGCAGCTTATAAACATCAGGTCGCCAAATATTATAATCAAAGAGTCAAGTATAGGTCATTCCTACTTGGGGACCTAATCTTATGAAAGGTTACCCTATCTACTAAAGAGCCAAACGCAGGAAAGCTAGGCGAAACATGGGAAGGTCCTTATAAGGTCGTCAAGGTATCTAGACCAGGGACTGATTGGCTTGAAGACATGAATGGAAAAACACTCCCCCGTCCTTGGAACGCCGAGCATCTAAAAAGTTATTACCAATGACAGCCAGTCGTATTAAAAGTCAGCTCGCTTGGGCAACATAGTTGTAATCATTGCCGCTTTATCTTAATAAAATCTCTAGTTTATTTTAATCATCCATGCTCGCCTATATCTCCCATTGTAGGATGAAAGTCACCTAATTCAAGATCGCCAGTTCATTGCAAAATGATGGAGGCATCTTGATCACCTAATTCAAGATCGGTAGTTCATTACTAAAGGACGGAGGCATCTTGATCGCCTAATTCAAGATCGCCAGTTCATTACTAAATGACGGAGGCATCTTGATCGCCTAATTCAAGATCGCTAGTTCATTACAAAATGATGGAGGCATCTTGATCGCCGTATTCAAGGTCGCCAGTTCATTATAAAATGACGGAGGCATCTTGATCGCCTAATTCAAGATCGCCAGTTCATTACAAAACGGCGAAAGAATCTTGATTGCCAAGCAATGAATCTTGATCGCCCTGCAATTCAAAAAGAAAAAAAGGGGCATTGTAATGTTAAGTAAATTAAGTCAATATGAGCAAAATTTGCACAACCAGAACGATCATTTTGTTATTATTACACATCACCAAAACTGGAGTAATATTCATTGAGGTACAATTACATCGCAAAAAAAAAAATTAATAATTTTACAAAGGAGGAGGGTTTTCATCGCCTTGAGAATTTGCATCTCCTTTTTCAATAGTTTCTTCATCTGCCCCTTCCCCTTCTGCGTCATCGTCCTTTTTGAAGAGCAGGTTATGATTGAGACCCATTTCCTCTAGATCGATGGCAAGGTCGGGATGATGCTGATGAAGCTGTCATTTGCAGAAGTCAAATACTTTGCCAAAATACTTTGAGGCAGCATTTTCAATAGCCTCTGAGAAATCCGATGAGGATTTGAACTCCTCAATAGTTGATTTTCTAGATCGTTCCACACTTTTCCTTAACTCCGCCACCAGTATCCCAGCCTTCCCCAAGCTGTCAACAAGGGTATCTCTTTCATCTTTTACCGTGGCGAACTCGTCGCCGACCTGTTGCTCCTGTGCTCAGGCCTCGGCCAGTTACTGCTCCAGATCGACAGATAACTTCTGGAGGCGGGAAACTTCACTATTTAAAGAAGCTGCTCACCCTTGTTGAAGGGAAGCCTCTTCAACAATTTCTCTACTTTTGACTGCCAAAGAAGATCCGAACACGAGTGCCTGATACAAACAAATCTTATTAGATCAACCTGAGCATGTTTAACAAGGATAAAATAAAATTGTCGAGTTAGTGTCGAAATAATACCTGGTCGAGAGCCTGAAAAAATTTTGACGCAGTTTGGTCCAAGGACAGCTTCCCCACTTTCTCTTGATCCATAAGAGGGATCATTCCTCGAAGGATCTTCTCAGCTACAGAAGGGCTCCCCAGAATGGAAGCCCTAGGACCGAGGACCATTCCCAACGAGGGCGAGCTCCCTTCCCCGGGTCTCAAAGAGGTAGTAGCCCCCGGATATTTAGCATGACCAGACTTTTTCGTTTTGGGTTTAGGAGCAATGGCGTGCTTCTTTTCTTTGGAGCTTTCCCCGAATTTAGCCTTCTTACTCGGTGAGATGAAAGGTTCGTCCATTGGACGTTTCTCGCCAATTACCACTCCCTTAATGGGAGTGCATTTTTTGGATGAGCTTTCACCCTTGGCCTTCTCCACCTTCTCACCGAGTTTCTTCAGGCTAATCCTCCTCGACATAGCTGCAAAATGAAAAACAAACATCAGATATGAAAAAAATAACCAACAAGAATAGTAAGGATTTATACCATCCGGTTTAAGCTTGGGAGGTAGCCCAAAATTCGATCAGGATTCTGATGTCAAGTCCGAGCTCAATCCCGAGACAGACGAAGAAAATTCTAAAATGGGGTCTCAAACTTTTCCCCCTGACCATCTTAGCAAGGTTAGGTTGGGGATATGAGGTAGAATCCTCCTCAGTTCCTTTCTAACGGTCCCTAGGTATTCTATTGAGTCATCTCGGGAATGGCTATCTTGTTGGATGTATTCACCACGGGAAGGGCGGGACTCACCCGCTTCACCCTACGTCGATGGCGTGTGTGGCTCCTCGCCCTCTGTCCCAGATGCCATAGGTCTGGGAGAGCAGAAAACCCGATGAAATGACTTGGATTTGATAAGCGTAGGGACCACAAAGTGCCCACGTTCTGCCACCGATCTTGAAATCTCGTCAAAAAGATCTTGCTCATACCCGAGCAACTTGGGTGGATCATTGCAGCGTTTATCTGAAAGATACCATAGAGTATTAATTCTGATTTTATTAATAAATATATCGAGATTATTGATGAAATTAAAACCGACATGGAATATTCCACACCTCAGAACCCTTGGCACTCCCTCTCGAGGTGAATCATCGGGCACACCTCGGAAGCTCCCAAATATCCTCGGAGGCAAAAAAGAATTTGCTTTTCCACCCCTTCACATTGTTGGGGTATCCTCTAAGGATGATTTTCTTGTACCTCGCCTTAAAATAAAGCCACCTTTGGTCCGATTTGGGGTTATTATTAAGGAAAAATATGTTCCTAATTTCAAAAAGGGCCATTGAATATTTATACACTCGCCACAACGCAAGGGCACCAGCGATACTTCGAAAAGTGTTGGGGACGAGTTGAGCCGGGCAGATGTTATAAAATATTAAAATTAACCTAGCGGTAGGATGAATAGGAAAACGAAGGCCCGCGAAAAAGGCAGCCTCATAAAAGGCTACCTCGCCATGGCGAGTTGAAAGAATGGTTTCATTCTCCTCAGGAAGTCTAATCTATACACCCTGAGGGAATAAATAAGTCTCCCTGAGCAAGTCTAGCTCATCGGAAGTCATAATATTATGCTCTTTTTCTACAGAAGGATGAATATCACCTATAGGGGCAGCCTCAGGAACTGATGGGTCTTCCATAAGCGACCTAGGAGATTGTCTTACTTCATTAGTAATATATGAAGATCTTTCTCCCAGATGGTCGGATACCCAGGAAGGCAAGGGCTCCAAGTCTGAAGGGCTAACCTTAGACCTATAGGACATAAAACTGTAAGAACAAGAACAAGGACTTGGTTACTTACTGTGCTTGGAAAGGGAAGGCAACCACAAGCAACGGCGAGAAAAAAGTCAAAGCGAGAAGGGCGACCACGAACGAGAACGAGGAGAGTCAACGAGAGCGGTGGTTTGATAGTAGAAACAGAAAGGTGTAAATGAATGAATGGGACCCCTTATATATAGGAAATGCCAACGGTTGAGATCCATCTACTTCAACGTCCAGATTAAGCAACCTTTTGAAATTCGAGCTCAAAACCGCCTATCCTGCCAAAATTCATCATTATCGTGCCGCCTTTTTTGCCCATACTTTCTTGTAGGAATTAATACCTTCCCCACGTGTCCCAATGAGGGGAAGGGTACAATTAATGCGTGCCCATGTGGTTCCATGATTGACATTTAATGCATTTACTCAAAGATTCCGATCCCGATCCCGAGTATCTCGGCGCTTTGAGTAGGGGGCTACTGATGTGGAAAAAATACACCCCTCTTAAAAGTTCTAAATATTCTATGTGGTGCACGTCTCCATTGGGATCACAATACCCACTTTCTTGGTCGCCTTGTGTTATTAAAAAAGAACTTAACTCCACTTCGCCTAACACAAACGGTTCCTCCAGATCGCCATCGGGCGAGGTGGTTTATCTCGCCCGAGGAAGAGACATCTCTATGAAGACTTGATTCTCCAAAAGGACTCCATCTCCATTAGAAGTCTGTCATCATGAGACTCCTTCCCCACCATTCCTCTACCCGATCAGAGTCCACCTCCGTGAAACACTGATTGTTGGTCATATTATGAAACACAGATGCTGTGTTTTGATCAAGAAAATAGTAGCGATCGAATGATCTCATTAAATTTTTTATCCCAATATTGACTGAATGTGGTACAATTCTGAATATATATGGAGCAACTGAAGGAAGAAAAAAAGTAAAGATTTGAAAATTTTAAGTTTAAGGGAAAGTAAGACTTATACCAATAGGACTATCCAACAAGTATAGTCAATTTATAATGTTTTTGGGGGTAAATTAAATGTTGTCAAATTAATTGCGCTGGATTTATGATGGAATAATATATTATTCTCTTAGTCCCACTTTGTTTGTATGTTTTTTAGTTTTAACTGTTTAAGAATTCATGTATTTAATACACTCAAAATCAAATCAAGATGTATTAATTCTTAAAATTGCCCTCATATCCTCATTTGTGGGGATAATTTAGGAAGATTGATAATCAATTTGTGGGGATAATTTAGGATAATTTAACTTTTAAAGTGGATAAATATTTTAGGGCATCTCTAATTAAAAAGATGAAAGAATAAATTGGGACGTGAAAGTACTATCATGAATGCTAAAAGCAAAAAGTTAATTAAAATATGTAAAAAATATTTAAAATAACATTGAGATGTGTAAAATATGTATTAAAATTTTACCCTTTTGACATTATTTTCAATTTTTTTAATATTACTTATACCTTAGAGCATCTCCAACCTAACACTCTATTCTAGAGGATCAAAATAGTAAATTGTATTCAAATAATAATTTTGGAGAATGTTACTGTTTATGACAACTTGAACTACGTATCTCTATTTCTACCTCTACTCTAGAAAAACTCACTCAAATCTCACCAAAACTCAATCATTCATCATTTTCTTTCAAAATTTTGAATTAACATTTAAGAATTTTTGTCTAAAAATTTTCTATATTGGTTTCATTTTAAAAACAATATGATTATCTTTTGAATGGTACCAATTTTATTAAAAATAAATATATAAATTAAAAGTTATGTTTATTTAATTAATATAATTGTCATCCTCTAAAATAGAGGACCCTTCTCCATATTTTTTTTTTTGCCATCCTCTTTATGTAGAGGATCAAATCACCATCCTCTAAAATTTAGAAAGAAATAGAGGATGTGTTGGAGCATGTATATCCTCTAAAATGAAGATTTAGAGTGTGGGTTGGAAATGCTCTTAATGCTGACTAAAAACCTGTTTGGTTTGAGGAGTTTGATGAAAAATGATAAAATAATAATAAAAAGGGTAAGAAATTGACGAGAATTTATGAGGAACAATAATAAAACAGGGTTTGAACAGAAACAAGTCATGTTTGGTTACTGATAAAATGGGAGGAATTTGTTGTGGATCACTCATTAGATTGTAGTTGATATTTGAGAAAACTGAACCGTCTTTAAAATTCAAAAAATTTAGCCATTAGGTGGAGATACTCAACATGTATATTAAGTTGAAATGAATTCCATACAGATTGATTCTCAAACACCCGGCTTTAGTAGGTTTTAGTTTTTTTTTGTTGTTGAAACAACCTTGGCTATAATACCATGTTAAACTTTGTATTTAACCGCAAAGCTTAAACCTCTTGACTGCTGGTCCAACATGTATGCTAAGGGTGTGTTTGGATTAACGATTGGGCAGAAGAAAAGGAAAGGAAAAGGAAAAAGTTAATGGATGAGTCAAAGCCCACTTGGATGAGTTCAAGCCCAATAGTCAAGTTCAAGCCCGGTTGACTCACATGGACTGTTCATGTGAGAGTGAAACTCTCGAGTTATCTAGAATTCTTGAAAGGAATTATCTTTTATTGTTTCCTAGTTACAATAGGATAACAATTAAGTTTCATATTGAAAGTCTACCACCTCCTTCCCTTGGTCTATAAAAAGGAGAGCAACGTATTGAGATTTTGTGTGTAGTGTGATGTGGGTGGAGATCGATGTGCTGTGAGTTGAGAGTGAGAGGCAAGACAAAGAAAGATTGTGAGAGAGTGTGAGTTGAGAGGGTGTGCCTCCTCCTTTTGTAATCCATTCGTTCGATATAGTAGATTATTGATTTCTCTCCGTGGAAGTAGGCACCGTTGGCCGAACCACGTAAATTTTTATTGTCTTTTGTGTGTGTGATCGGTGAATCATTTTGAGTACTAAAATTAGTATTAGAGCCCAGGTCAAGATTCGGGTGTCTGCATAAATGCTCAAAATAAATTTCTGATCGCACCAGGGTGTTCCTCTCTTCGAGACGAAGCTCCAGTATCAAGCTGAGTCAGAAATGGACGACACACGCGCCCCCACGCATTGCCTAATCATCAGCACGTGAAATTTATTTTTGACACACGCCAAGAGGTGATACACGTGCTTCCATGCCCCCGAAAGGGGTCACAAGCACTGTCACTCGCCCGGAGGACAACCCACATTCCCACACGCATTTGGAAGGAGGACCTGCGTGCCTCCAAGCACCAGAAGGGAGGTCCTACTCGCTCGCACGGGCTAGAAGGTTTGTTCATGCGTTCGCCCGCCCCCCCGCCCACACGCTAGCCGTGCACCATCAATTGTCACGTGTGGGTCTAGTCAGCTCCTATGCCATGCGTCGTCCAGTCAGCGTTGAGTCAACGCAATACAGTGCCACATCAGCAAATGAATATTCCCTCTAGTAAGTTACAATTTCAGTTCCAAGAGTTTTTGATAATTACTATTTGGTCCCTAGAATTTCTGTTAATTAGAGATTGGTCTCTAGAGTTACTGATAAATATAAATTTGTCCTAAGAGTTGCTTTAAATTACATTTTAGTCTTTGAAAATTTTGATTTTGTCAATTTGGTTCTAAAATTTTCTGATTTTGTCAATTTGGTCCCAGAACTTTCTATTTTGATAGTTTGGTCCCAGAATTTTTCAATTTTGACAGTTTAGCCCTTTTTGAGTTTTCTTAACATTACGAATTCATTCGCGGGGTTGGTTTTTTCAGATATTTTTCTTCTATTTGGGGAGAAGTAAGATGGTAGAGAATAATTTTGGGGTTATGATCATGCTTTTAGCCACAAATTATGCATTTTGGTAACCAAGGATGGAGGACATCCTATTCTGTAAGAATTTGCATAACTCATTGGAGAATAGAAGAGACAAATCTATAGCGACGAAGGATGAAGAATGGAAGAAGATGAATAGGAAGACGATTGGGCTGATTAGATAGTGCATTAGACATGAAGTGTTCCATCATGTAGCAAAAGAGACGAGTGCTTATGAGTTGTGGATCAAATTAAAGAAGATGTACCAGGCGAAGACATCTCAGAATAAGGTCTTATTGATGAAAAGACTTGTGAATTTAAAACTTCAGAAAGGGACTACAGTGGCAGAACATACAAGCAAGTTCCAAAACTTGGTCAATCAGTTGGCCAATGTTGACCTATAGTTTAAGGATGAGATGCAAACCCTACTGCTTTTGAGTTCCTTGTTAGAAAGTTGGTAGACATTGGTGATTTCTCTCAATAATTCAGCGTCGAATGGGAAGTTGACTACGAGTATGGTCATGGATGCCCTATTCAATGAAGAGACACAGAGGAAAGAGATGGGTACGGCGGATAGTGATGATTCGTGAGTCCTAGTCTCAGAGGGAAGCAGGAAAAGAGGTCGAGGTAAAGGAAGAGGTCATCACAGGGGTACTAGAAGAGGACAACAGAGGTTACAGTCAAGAGATCGCACTTTTAGGTGCTTTTATTACGACCAGGAGAGGCGTATTAAGAAGAATTGCCCAAAGTATAAAACACAGAATGATTAGTCTTCAGAGGCAGCAGCAACAACAATAGTGATGGTTGTGGATAAGAGTGAAGTTCTCCTAGCAACATCGGCAGATGTAAAGTCAGATTGGATATTAGATTCAGGCAGTGCTTACCACTTGTGCAGAGACAAAAATGTGTTCTCTACATATACAACATGCGAATGACTTTTACGGATAGCAAACAACACAACGAATAGAGTTGTTGGCAAATGGTTAGTCTAGTTCTACATGGCAGATGGTAGGTCTATGACCTTTATCGAGGTAAGGCATGTTCCTAGTCTGCGAAAAAAATTGATTTCCATTGGGATGCTAGATTTGAAGGGATACAATATTAAAGCTAGTGGAGGAACTCAGAGAATTTCCAAGGAACTCAAGAAGATACTATGGGGGAAAAAGACCGGAGTACTATAACAACTAGAGGGAGTGTCCAAATAGAGGGAGCTACTGTTTGATATGGGTCTAGTGATACTAACTAGAAGAATGGACAAGGAAGCAACCATTGCACAAAGGCACACAAAGCAAGCGCAGGGGTGCTTAGAGGATCCGTAATGGTACCTAGAGGATCCAGAGTGGTACAAGAGCATAGGGAGATACTTTGAGACATGTGCGCAAGTCTGGCCAGACATGAGTGGTGCAACTTGTGCGAGATGTCCAGAGAGAAGCTCAAAGAAATGAGACAAAGAAGAGTTGTATAGCAATGGGCGCGATGATAATGAAACGAGTCTCTTTTGCTCTCCATTTGATTAGTGGCAGTGATCTCTCTAGTTAATCGCACAAGGGAGCAGACATGAAGCCACGACAACTCGCAAAGTGACGTGCTTTGCAGCGCACCCTGGTGGGCGGTGTAGGGCCCCTAGGTGAGAAGGTGTAGACACTTCGGTGTTGAGGTGCATACACTTCAGTGTGAAGTAGAGTAGCCCGTTGATGAGGACAAGGTATTTCGGATGTTGCCTTGCAGATCTTATGGAGGAGCTGGACCAAAAACTATTAGGATGGACAACTTGAAGACATTGAATTACCCTCCAATGGGCTGGAGGAGGAGATTGTTGAGTCCAACCCACTTGGATGAGTCCAAGCCAGTAGCCAAGCCCAAGCCCGGTTGGCTCACATGGACTGTCCATGTGAAAGTGAAACTCTCGAGTTATCTAGAACTCTTGAGAGGGATTATCTTTTATTGTTTCCTATTTTAGAATAGAATAACAATTAGGTTTCATATTGAAAGTCTACCACCTCCTTTTCTTGGTCTATAAAAAGGAGGGCAGGGTGCTGAGATTTTGTGTGTAGTGTGCTGTGGGTGGAGAGCGGTGTGTTGTGAGTTGGGAGTGAGAGGCAAGACAAAGAGAGAGTGTGAGAGAGTGTGAGTTTAGAGGGTATGTCTCCTCCTTTTGTAATCCATTCGTTCGTTGTAGTGGATTATTAATTTCTTTTCGTGGACATAGGCATCGTTGGCCGAACCACATAAATCTTTATTGTCTTTTGTGTGTGTGATTGGTGATTCATTTTGAGCATAACAAATGGATCAAAATCCTTCCCTGAATTCTTGATCCATATATAGCCTTAATCATAAATCATTCCATTCCTAACCGATGTGGAATGATTATTTAACATTGTCTACGTATGTTGAGTTCTGAATTTTGAGATTATACTTTTCCACTCGAAAGATTATGAGAAAAGAGCTTAGTTTTTTCATAATTTTTGTTTGATAAATTTGGATCTGTACTTGAGCTTTTACTTCACTGTCCACTTGGTTTTTGAAAAAACTTAGGAGCAAAGCTATAAAATGTTCAACGAATGAGTATTTGAAAATCTGTCAGTATAACTTTTTGCGTCTAATCTAAAATGAATAATAGACTACAACTAGGAGCACTCTGATCGCTCTAGTATTTGTGACATAAAAATACTCTGGTCGCTCTAGTATTTGAAAATCTTTCTATAGTTATGACAGAAAAATTTGGAAATCTCAACTCATTTTTGAAATTCATTAAAGTTCATTTTAGCTACATGATGTAGTAGTTTCATTTTCAAATTCCTTTGCAGCATATAGGATAGTTTTTGTACCCAAAGAAAAGAAGAAAATTTGCTTCGTTTGTGAGAAAGAGAAATAAAACTTTGCATATCAAATTTCTATTTTGCTTCGACTCAAAGATTCGAAAGCCTATGCTAAATATTGTTTGCGAAGGAAGCAATAGTGACCATGAAATTCAAACGTGAGATATGCATCTTTGGCTAAGTAGCATGGACACGGACACTCAAACAGATAATGACACGACAAAGACACATCAAATATTTAAAAAATACAAGGGACATCACTTTGAGGATGCATCAAATTCTACATCCAATAGGTAAATTTCTTTGTTCTCTAGTTAGTAAAATTCGATAAAAACTTGTATAATCAATTGGGGGAGCTCCCAAAATTTAGGGCTATCGTCCTTAGATGACTACACTCCAAGTCAATTTTCCTCTATCAGTTCGGATTTCATTTTTTAACTTTTATAAGAAAGAAAAGTTGTTAGGTAATAGCTACGTTTATTGGATTGATTCAAACTTTTGTTGGTCAAAATTGATTCGGCAAATACAGAATTTAAAAAAATAATTTTATTGATCAACAATAAATCGTAAATACAATCTTCAACTAATTGAAGAAATTGTTCAACCGATTGAACAATTACAAAACATAAAAACAATAATGTAAATTACATAAATGAAATTGCAGAAACTGAATCAAAGAGATACAAATAGAAAATTAGTCCGAGTCTTGCAAGCACAGTCTCCTTAAGAAAGATTTGCCCCTACCGAGGGTGTTGTAGATTTTTGTTGACGTCTTCCTCTAAGGATAAAATGGCTGGATCTCGAAATACAGGAACACCGTTGTAATAGCCTTGTCAGAAAGATTATGTTGTTACTGTGTTGCTATGTTTTTCCATCTAATCAACTCAACTATTTATATATAAAATTACGACCTTTCAAAAATAAAACTCCCATCCATAAACACCCTATTATTAGGGCTTTTTATGGGTTTAAATTGTAGCTCTTGTGGCTTCAAAACTGTAGCAATAAGAGCTGAAAAATGCTGCAATTAATGGCAGATAATAGTTTTCCTTTGGGCTTCTAACAGCTCCTTTTGGAGTTCTTATTTCCAATTCTTTATGGGCTTTCATTCATACCAATTTTTAACAATCTCCTCATGAATAAAAATTTTATATAGATCGATGCAAACTAGAGAGAGA
>BRYE01000010.1:7553073-7555573 GCA_030159115.1 Actinidia arguta var. hypoleuca | reverse complement strand
CAAGTCTCACACTTGTGATTTTTATCAATTTTGAATGCTAAAATGTGATTCAAGTTAATTAGTCTATGCATAGAGACGTAATTAACATGTCCTAGTCTACTATGCCACAAAAGACTTAAGCACATAAACAATTGAATTTTTTTTATTCATTATAAGGATTACAGTCATGACATTCATTTTGAATAGACCATCGATCGTATAGCCTTTCCTTACATACATTCCCACCTTTAATAGAGTGACTATCTACCTCGAAGACCATACAAAAATTATGCCTGCTCAATAGAGAACCAAACACCAAATTCTTTCTGATTTTGGGCATAAACAACACATTGTTCAAAGTCAGCTCTTTTTTAAATTCATTTTTAGGACTACTTTCCTAATCCTTGCAACGTTGGAGGTGACTGAATTTTCCATAAACACCTTCTCATCATTTGTCGCTAGCTCAAAGGTAGTGAACATTCGTTTATCACAACAAACATGGCATGTAGTCCCAGTGTGTATCCACCATTCTTGTGGATTTGATCTCACCATGTTTATTTCAGAAACCATTTCCGAAAGGTTGATATCATGCACACTCCCGTGATGACCTCAGTCATATGTGCATGAGGTCGAGGTTGTGTTGGTTTTCTGCACTCAGAAGTACAATGCCCAAACTTGTTACAATTGAAGTAAAGATCCTGAAACTTTTCATGGGTTACTTGGCAATCGCCCCATTTAGTCCTAGTTTGACACCCTTGCCTTTCTAGTTACTTGTCCACTTGTCACTTGACTTCTTCATCTTCGAGGACTAAACATGTTCCATTATGTTAGCCTTGGCCATGTAGGAGATTTTGGCACCTTTGTTTCTTGCCCTGTTTTCCTTCTTAACATTGAGCTTGAAGAAGAGAGCCTCTAAGGTCATCTCCTTGTTATTAAACATTAGATAGCTCTTGAACTCTTCCATGTCTCTGAGAGCTTGTGGATGATCGCAACCACCAGAAATGCCTCACTCAAAAGCATTCATTCTGCCTTGATTTCACTAATGAGAACCTGGAGCTCTTGGAATTGAGCCATCACCGATGTTGTGTTCAGCAATACATAGTGTAGGAATCGGCCCCCCTCATATTTTCTATCTAGGGACTTTCACAGTTTCTTAGCAAATTTCACCTCATTGTACACCAAGTACAAAGAGTCCTCCAAGGCATTGAGAATGTAATTCTTTCACAGATAATCAACATTCTTCTTCTGAATATCTGTCTCACTATCAGCCACATTTGAAGCTTTTTCAGTCAAGTATCTAGCGAGATTTAGCGTTGTCAAATAGAACATCTTCTTTTGTTGCTATCTCTTAAAATTAGTCCTACCAAAATTTTCTGGTTTGTCCACATGAGCCATCGATGTCGTTCGCACTCTAGAGGTTAGAGCAACAGTTCTCTAGAAATTGGAATTGAGTGCTCATTTCAATAGCTTTTGTCGACATCTTTTCCTTGAAAAAGATCACCATATATCAATGTGAAGATCTTAACAATATGAATATATTAACAATCTAAACATAATCACCCACTATACTCAGCGTACCCTGGGGCCCAGTGGGTAAGCCCCCTACCATAGTAGGGGGCAACGCCCTTAAGCGGGTTCTGATGGCAGCGCCCTTTGCGGGGATTGATCTGCCCGACCGGTCCAAGGTCAAGTAAAATGTTTTCACGCAACCTCGAGTGGTCGAGAAAATCTCTGACTGGTCCAAGGTCAATTAAAATATTTTCACGCATTCCCGACCGGTCGAGAAAATCTTCGATGGTTGAGGGTCAAACATAATGTTTTCATGCTTCCTCGATCGGTCGAGAAAAATCTCCGACCGGTCCAAGACAGTCAGAAGACATATTCTGTGACGCTCAACTGGTTGAACTTGCGAGTTCAACCAATTTAACTAGAACATAAACCTTTTTTTTCACATAGCTCCACCGGTGGAACTTGCAAGGCCAATTGGTTGAGCCTGAAAAATAGGATTCAACTAGTTTCAAAAAATGGACCAGCCGAGCATGACTGTCTTAGGCCGTAGCCTTTCATTCTTTTTGATTTCTGTTTGATCAAATAACATAATTCTTTTACCAATTTTTTTTTAAAAAAAGTACTATTTTTAAATTTTTTAAAACTATCTGCCCCAACTTCATTTAGAAAATATTTTTTGAAAAATTTTACCAAAACAATTGTATTTTGATCATCAAAAATTATTTTTATACAAAATTTCTAATTTTTCATTTTTTATGCATATAATTTTCTTTTATGCATCCTAAAATAGTTTCTATAGAAATTATTTTCTGGAATTCGATTGCCAATTATTCAAGAATCTTTCTTTTTCTTGGTCAAAATTAATTTAACAAGTGCAGAATGTAAAAACAATAATGTAAATTACACAAACAAAATTGCAGAAACTAAATAAAATAGATACAAACAGAAAGTTAGTTTGAGTCCTACAGTGCAGACTCCTTAAGAAAAATTCGCCGCCTATCAAGGATGTTGT
>BRYE01000010.1:7528073-7535573 GCA_030159115.1 Actinidia arguta var. hypoleuca | reverse complement strand
GAAGCACCAGAATGAAGAACAGATAATGCTTCTTTTATACGTCTTAGTACGTACTGAACACATATTTGATTTGAAGCTAGACTTGTATTGGGTTGCCTTTGTTGCAAATTTATGTTTTATTGAAATTATGGTTATGTTGTTTAGGCCCCATTTGGGGTGGGTTTTTCTGGTGGGTTTTTGTTAAAACAATCTTTTTTTTTTTTTTTTTTGGTTTGTGTGTGAATGTGTATGTGGGAGTGTGTGGAAGTTTATTTGGGATTTTTTGTGTAAAACTTGGTTTTTTAGTTACCTTAAATGGGGTCTTAGTTCCAACTATTTATGTTTTAGTTTGAAAATGAATATTAAAAAAATATATCAAAGGCAAAAAATATCATTTTTACTCGAAAATAAACTAAAGTTTTCGTTTTTATAGACGTTTTTTCAAATTTGATCAATTTTTCTTTGTATTTTTCAGTTTTTCAACCGTCAAGTAGATTGGGAAAATATAAATTTTCGTCAATCAATGAAGAAAAATCATGGAAACAAAAGAAAAACTTAAAAAATCAACACAACGAATGAGTTAGTCCAAATTGGGACACAATGTAAAAAGAAAAAAAATAAATTTTTTTGTTAATTGATATTTTAAAGTGGTTAATGTATTTAGACTTTCATAAAAGACCAAATTTATTTAAAGTTTAAATTTATGGTAAAATTGGCCAGGATACCTCCATGAATTTACATTAATATTCAAAATGTTTATATTGTAAGACTTGAATGATTATTCATGCGAAAAATCAGATTAATTTTTTATAGGTAGCCACCGAGCGACATGATAAAACTATTTTTGTTAGGATAGCAAAGAAAAGACCGTCCATTATTTTAGAACAAATGTAATTCGATTATATGACTACAGATCTCAAATCAACCTCATTTTGCTCAGTTGATATTCTTAACGTGCTTATAAGATGTATTGTTCAAATCACTGAGAAGGGCTCAAGATAGGCCCATATTCCACCAATTTGTTACAAGTTTGGTGTGAATGAAGCTCAAAAAGGGCTGGCGTTAATAACTTCCTTTTAGAGCTACTAGTAGCCCAAAGGGCTGCCATTAACAACTCGTAATGACTGGTGTTATTGGTGCCTTAAACACCTTAATAACGGGGTGTTTATGGCAGGCAGGTTATGTAATGAATTCAACAATTCAGTAGTCTAAAATTCTCCTTTAAAATATGGGATTATTGTTATAAGAAACACATGAAAATATATCAGAATTTTTTTCTAAGTTTTCAGTTCTTTGAGAGAGAAAGACAGATAAATTTCAAGTTCACCAAGGCTACTTTGGTCGTGTTCCGACGTATGTGGTCTGGTCATTCATTTTAGTTTCTGCAATTGAGTTTTTGTAAATTCGTATTATGTTCATGTTCAACCAATTGAAGAATTTTTCAACCAGTTGGGAAATGTAATTTCAGTTTAATGTATATTAATAAAATTATTTTTTAAAATTTTGAATTTGTCAATATATTTTTACCAACAAACTTAAGAAATATTGTATTTCAGAAATTGAATTCCATAAAATGATTTTCATTTTTGGAAACTAATTTTTGAGATGCATAGACAAATTTCCATGCAAGATTTTATTAAAAAAAATTCGAATTCAAAATTGTAAAAACTGTTTTCAATTATAATTGAATTAAAATATTACTATATATAGTTCGGTTTATAAAATTTTAATAGTATAATTTTGTGAAAAACAAAAACTATGGTTTTAAAATAATTTTTCTTGATTATGAAAATAGAATTGTTCTAATAAGACTTTTAGAAAATATTTCCAGACGCTGGTGTAAATTATTGTTGGTTGTAAATCGTGCACGGTGTGACATTAATTGAATTTGAGAGGCTACGACCTTAGGCAATCGTGCGTGGCTGGCCTTTGCTCAAAACTAGTTGAACCTTGATTTTAAGGTTCAATAGATTGGGTTTCGTGTTCAATCGGTTGAACAAGGTGTATTTAGGCTTCAGTTCCACTTGAACCGGTCGATGTTACAATTTCAACCAGTTGAACAATGACTTTGAAGCTTCTTTTCGAGTTGAACCGGTTGAACTCAGTTGAACAAAGCAATTGAAAAAAGCAATTGAAGTCTCTGTTCGTAGTGAACCAATCGAACTTGCGAGTTCAATCGGTTGGGCAAGGCATAGGATTCCTCTAATCATGTTTAATCGGTTAGAGGTTCTCCTCAATTGGTTTAGCAATGAGACAAAGTCTTCTGCTTGTCACCAACTAGATTTTCCTTAACCGATTGGGAATTGAGATAGAGCCCTCTACTTGTTGCCAACCCGATTATAAAATTTTTCTCAACTGGTTGAAAGTCACAAAATATGTCTTTTGTTTGACTTGAACTGGTTGAAGAGTTTCCTTAACCGGTTGAGGTTTGCAGAAAAAGTCTTCTACTTAATTTAAACTGGACGAAATTTTTTCTCAACCGGTCGGGAGTTGTTTAAATCGGATTTTTTCGTGAAATGAATTGTGATTATGTTTGTATTATTAATCTATTCATGTTGTCAATATAGTTAAAATCTATATATTGATATGTGATTGATCTTTTTTAGAAAAACATATCGACTAAAGCTAATGAAACGAGCATTAAGACTCTAGTTTCAAGGAGAGTTGATGCTCTTACACCTAGTATTCCCTCTATACCAATGTCTCATGTAGACAAATCAAGAAAATTTGGTGAATGAGTTAAATTCAAGAGATGGTAGCAAAATATGATGTTTTATCTCATAATATTGAATCTCACTAAATGCTTGACAAAGGAAGCTCCAATTGTTGTTGATAATGAGACAGATAACCAAAAGGAGATTGCACGTGATCACTGAAAGAATGCTGATTATTTGTGAATGAGTTATGTTCTGAATGGCCTAGATAAATCATTGTACTCTATGTACAATGAGGCCAAATCTGCTAAGGAACTATGGGAGTTCTTAGATAAAAAAATACAAGATCAAGGGTGTTGGATTCAAAAATTTATTATTGGCCGGTTCCTAGACTATGTGATGTTGTACACGAAATTGGTGACGATTTAGTTCCAGGAGTTTCATGTTCTTATTAATAAAATCAAAGCAGAATGAATGCTTTTGAGTAAAGTCATCCATAAGCTCCTTGAGACGTGAAAGGAGTTCAAGAGCTATCTCATGTTTAAAATAAGGAGATGAACTTGGAAGCTCTTTTCTTCAAGCTCAATGTTGAGGAGGAAAATCAAGGTAAGAAATAAAAATGTCAAAACCTCCTACATGGCCAAGGCTAACATGATGGAGCATGGTCAGTCCTCGAAAGCGAAGAAGTCGAAAGACAAGTGGTCAAGCAACCAGAAAGACAAGGGTGTCAATCTAGAACCAATAGGGGCTATTGCCAAGAAGTCGCCCAAGGAAAAGTTTTAGGGCACATGCTTTAACTATAACACATTTGAGCATCGTGCTTTTGAGTGCAAAAAATCAATCAATCATCACGCTCATGCACATATGAACTAGTTAGTCAAGGGGTATCTAATATCAACCTCTCGGCTATAGTTTCTGATGTGAGACCTCGACCACCAATTCGTGTGTCAAATTACTAATTGAGTAATTTTATTGCAATCCCCAAATTTATCTAAAATTATAGTAATTTTTTGGATATTTTTTCAAAATAATGTTTTTGACAGAATTTTAAATAAATGTGTGAGAACACCATATTTTTCGTAGAGCTCCTACATGTCTCGTGAATTTTCTTTTTGGCAGCCCATGTGCCACATAGTTAGACCCATGATGGACATTTTTCAAATTTTTGGAGGTGTTAGGACACCTCATGATTGAAGTGCCACATGTTGCACTAAAATGTCCACCTCTTGGACACTTTGAACATGTAGCTAGTATTTGCTAGCCACATAGCACGTAATTGGATAGAGTGATGCTTGCTGCTCCTTATTAAAAACTAGCAATTAGAGAGAGAAGAAGACAAAGAAAATTTAACACGAGAAATCTAGAAAATAAGAAAGGGAGATTTACAAGTGAGAGAGAAGCCGAGAGACTCGAGAGAGGGAGGAGAAAATTAAGAGAGAAAAGGTTTGGAAAAACAAATTCATGGAAAGATTGAAAAGCTTGAATAAGGTCAAATTTGGGCAATGAATTTTATATATTTCAAGTTTAATTCAAATTTTTTTATATTTTATAAACTAAAATTTTTATGAAATTCAGATAAAAAATTCTAAGCAGAAAATTTGCAAATTTTATAAAAATAGTTTTAGATCTCATAAAAATCTAAATTTTTTTATGTGATACATTTATACGTCTAGTTGTTGAGTATTTAATTTCATAAATTTTAGAAAAGTTTTCAATGCCCAAATAATTCATAAATCGAGATGCTGTCAGTAAACTTCTATGCAAAAATCGAGAAGAATATTTGACGAATTTTTAAAAATAGTTACGTAGCTTAAAAATTATATGCAGAATTTTTTTGCATTATGTTAATCCTAACTATTAATTTTAAAAAATATTTTCGTACATTAAAAAATTAAATTTTTTTATTTTCATAACCACGAGACTGTTAGATTTAATGTTCGAATGTTAAATGTAGGACCCGAATATAAGGAATCATAACCTACGGACATAGAAAAATTGGAAAAACCTATTTTTAATGAGTCTCTTATATGTCTTGTTTACTTGAATTTTAAAATCAAAACTTACCTTATTTGATTTATCAAAATATTAAATATTGTTATTTTGTTCCATATAAATGCATGCATGCATGCAATACTTTAGAATGTCATGATTATGAGAAAAATGAATTGATTTAAAAATTATGATTTTATTTGAACGATCCCCCAACGCTAGGTGAATAGAATATAGCGGGTGAAGTAATAAGGGTGGAATCATAACCAGATGATCATGGGTGATATCACACAATATATATTTGTTAGGGTCGCACCCTAAATAACTAGTAGTCATCAAACATATGGTGTCTGTATACAGAAATACTTAATATGAAATCAAGGGAATTTGACCTCGATAAATCGAGGATTTTGATAAAAGATCAGCCTAGATGAGCCGAGGTTGTGAAAAATTATTTCATGATGAAATGAATTCATTGACTTATAATTTTATGGTTTTTAGTAAATTTGACATAAATTGACTGACGCTAGCCTAATGCTTAACACGTCGTCGTACGTACCATTGTAGAAAATTTGGACATTAAAGAGCACAAGTGATAGAGGCAACTGGGCCTATTTTGTCAAGTACAAGTATGAATAGATTAGTTGTATTTTTTTAAACAGTTGGGCTGAACTTGTGGCCAGAACAGTGGTTGTAAGATACCTATGTTTATAAAATATTTTTGTACTTCAGCTCTGTTTATTTTTATAATACTTTCACAAAAATTTAATTAAGTATGAGTATTTTCTTTATAGTAGAAAATTCCTAAACTATTTAATTGGTAAGCCTTGGTGAATAATCTCACTAGCCAATTACGACCCATATATTAATATATTGGGTGGGCCCATACATGTAAAATGAGTTGGATTGTAACATCTGAAGTGAACATGGTGGGATCAAATCTACAAGAATAGTTGATAGATACTGGGGCTACACGCCATTTTTGTTGCAACAGTGAATGTTTGCTATCTTCGAGCCAATTGAAAATTTTAAGAAGGTTTATATGAGGAATTTAGCCACCTCAAAGGTTGTAGGGCAAGGCAAGGTGATCCTAAAGATGACTTAAGAAAAAAAAGGTTGACTTTGAATAATGTGTTGTTTGTGCTTGAAATCTGGAAGAATCTGGTATATAGTTCTCTACTGAGCAAGCATGGTTTTCATATGGTTGTTGAGCTAGATAGGATCACTCTATCCAAAGCTAGAATATATGTAGGAAAATGTTATATGACTGATAGTCTTTTTAAGATAAATATAGTGACTATAATCCCTATAATGAATAAAAAGAATTTTTCTATTGTTTATAGACTTGAATCTTCCATTTTGTGGCATGGTAGAGTAGGACGTGTTAGTTATGATTCTATGTGTAGACTAATTCACTTAGATCACATTTCAGCATTCTAGATTGATAAAAATCACAAGTATCACACTTGTGTTGAGGCAAAGTTAACACGATCTTCGTTTTATTTGGTTGAAAGAAGTATCTAACTATTGAGTTTAATCCACACTGATGTGTGTGAATTAAAATGTGTCCAAACACCAATGCAAATAAGTGTTTCATTACTTTCATCGATGATTGTACAAAATACTATAATGTGTACTTGCTAAGAAAGGATGAAGCTTTGGACAAGTTCATTCTTCATAAGAATAAGGTTGAAAATCAACTTAGCAAGAAGATTAAGGTTGTAAGAAGTTATAAAGGTGATGAATATGAATCACCATTTGGTGGATACTCTAGAAACCACAGAATTATCTACCAAATCACTGTACCTTATGAGTTGTTTAAGGGTAGGAGACCTACCTATAAGTACTTACGGACGTGGGGATGTCTTGTGAAGGTGGCTTTACCTCCTCCTAAGAAGGAGAAGATAGGTTTAAAATCATTGACTGTGTATTCATCGGTTATGCAAAAAATAGTAGTACGTATCGATTTCTTGTGTATGAGTCTGCAGTACTAGATATTCACAAAAAAAACTACATAAAGTCTAGGAATACGCCATTATTTAAACACATATTTTGTTATAGATCCATTGAAGAGTCTAGTTCAGTAAAACAAACTTTGTATTATGCTAATAACAACATTCGAGATCAAGAAGATAAATTTGCAATGGAACCGAGATGTAGCAAGAGAGTAAGAATGTCAACATCATTTGGTCCATATTTTCTAACTTATATGTTAGAAAGTGAGTCTAGGGCATACAAGGAAGTAGTGAATTGTTCTGAGAGTCTATTATGGAAGAAGGCTATTAAGAGTGAGGTTGACTCCATTTTGCAAAATTATACATGGGAACTAGTGGATTTGTCACCATGCAGTACGTCTCTGGGATACAATGGATCTTCAAGAGAAGGTAGATGAGTCAATTGATAAGTACAAATCTAGGCTTCTTATCAAAGGATATAGTAAAAAGGAAGGCCTAGATTACTTTGATACTTACTCACCAATCTCGAGAATTACATCTATTCAGATGATGATTATAATAGCAGCTTTGCAAAATCTTGAGACACATCATATGGATGTAAAAATAGCTTTCCTGAATGGAGATTTAGATGAAGAAAAGTACATGAAACAACTTGATATTTTTTCTGCACCTGGACAGGAAGAGACAGTCTGTAGGATTGTTAGATCTTTGTATGGTCTCAAGCAAGCACTGAAATAATGACATGAGAAGTTTAATAATGTTGTATTGCTTCAAAATCAACAATTGTGACAAATGTGTATTGTTTAGCACACGTTATTGAATATAATTGATACATTTTCTCTCATTTTTGTGTACTTGCGCAAGTTAAAGTATTCGATTTAATCTGTTTTGTTTGCAAGTTATTTTTGTGAGTTGTGTAGGAA
>BRYE01000010.1:7518073-7523073 GCA_030159115.1 Actinidia arguta var. hypoleuca | reverse complement strand
GTATTTCGATAAGAAATACGTAGTCTTCACGAGTAAAAAGTGTACTAACTTGGTGATGCGATTCACAATGACCCAAATGGAATTACATCCCCGTGGTGAGTTCGGTAATCCGATGACAAAATCCATAGTAATGTGCTCCCATTTTTATTTCGGTATCGATAGCCATTGCATTGGTCCCGCTGGCTTTCGGTACTTTGTTTTGACTTGTTGATATTGTAGGCATCGTGACACAAATTTGGCTATTTATTTTTTCATTCCTAGCCACCAAAATATTTTTTTTAAATCTCGATAGATCTTTTTTCCTCCCAAATGCATCGTGAACTTCGTATTGTGAGCTTCCAAAACTTTCCTTTTGACCTCGGGTATGATTGGAATGCACAAAAGGTTTTGAAATTTAAGTGCTCCATTTTGTAAGGTGAAGTCAGGCTTCGGATTAATCTATCTCCTCATAAATCTTCCATAAGTATGGATATTCTGGTTGTCTCTGTTTTACAACTTCTATCAATGCCGATTGGGCAATCATGGTAGCAAGTATCATGTTGTTGTCTGGTACCACAACTTCAATTTATGCTCTCTCCAATTCGATAAATAAGGGTAATTGTGATGTAACAAGGCATGCTAGATTGACGATTGATTTTCGACTCAAGGCGTCGGCTACAATGTTGGCTTTGCCTGGATGATATTGAATGAGAATATCGTAATCTTTAATCAACTCAAGCCATCTTCGTTGTCTCATGTTCAACTTTTTTTGGGTGAAAAGGTACTTCAACCTTTTGTGGTCAGTGAAGATCTCGCATGTCAGTCCATACAAGTAATGATGCCATATTTTCAAGGCAAACACCACTGTTGCTAATTCTAGATCATGCATCGGGTAGTTCTTCTCATGCTGTCTCAACTGTTTTGAGTCATAGGCAATCACCTTCTCATGTTGCATCAAAATGCATCCTAGTCCCCAATGTGAGTGTCACTGTAGATGGTAATACCAGTCATTTCTTCAATGCTTGGAAACTCTTCTATCGCTTTTCATTCCATTCAAACGGAATGTTCTTTCGTGTGAACTGCGTCAAGGGAGTTGCAATCTTGGAGAAGTCTTTCATAAATCTTCTGTAGTACCCAGCTAAGCCCATGAAACTTTTGATTTCAGTTACATTCATCGATCTCGGCCAATTCACAATTGCTTCGACCTTGTAAGGATCAACGGACACTCCATCTACAGTGATGATGTGCCCAATAAATGTTACACTTGATAGCTAAAACTCACCTTTCTTCAGCTTGGCATACAGTCTCCTATCTCACAATGTTTGTAGAACCATCATCACGTGTTGTTCATGTTCTTCAAAACTCTTAGAATACACCAAGATATCATCAATAAACACGATAACAAATTCATCAAGGAATGGTTTAAATACCCAGTTCATCAAATCCATGAATGTGACAGGCGCATTGGTAACTCCGTACAACATAACAAGAAATTCGTAATGATTATATCTTGTTTGGAAAGCAGTTTTCTCTACACCACTCGCCCTAACTTTTAGTTGATGATAACCTTATCTAAGATCGATCGTAGAAAATACTTAGGTGCCCTGAAGTTGATCAAACAAATCATCCACCCTCGATAATGGATATTTATTCTTAATGGTTACTTTATTCAATTCCCAATAGTCAATTCACAATCTTATCATTCCGTCCTTCTTTTATACAAATAATATAGGAGCACCCATAGGTGAAATGCTAGGACGAATGAATCTTTTCTCTAACAAGTCTTGGAGTTGAACTTTTAATTCTTTCAATTCTAAATGGGACATACGATAGTGAGCTTTGGAAATGGGTCTAGTACCCAGATTTAAGTCAGTGTAAAACTCAATCTCCCGATCTACTAAAGAACCAGGTAGCTCATCGAAAAAGACATCAGGAAAATCCCGGACAATGTGGATATCTTCGAAGGACGGTAGGGAAACGTGTGTGCCAATAACGCTACACAAAAATGCATGATTCTCTTTTTGAATTAAGCGACTTCCTTGCATAGAAGATATGAGATAAGGAGGAGGTGACACCAACTCCCTCAAAGACTAATCCTGAATGACCGTAAGAGTGAAACACTACTCGCATAAGTTCGCAATCAATGAGAGCACAGTGAAAAGATAACCAATCCATTCCTAAGATGATGTCAAAGTCGTGCATCTTTAAGGGTATAAGGTTCACAAATATGGACACATTGTTGACAAAGATGTCGCAAGAATTGTATACTCTAACACATATCATGAAATCCCCAGAAGGCAAGGACATTGTTAAGACATAATCAAAGGGTACCGGGGATGTGTGCAAGTGGTTAACAAAAAGATATGACACAAATGAATGGGTAGACCCAAAATCAATAAGGACGTGTGGAGGTTGACCACAAATGGAGAGTATACCTGATCCTTCTAAGGTGGTAGATAGGGTGTTTCCTGGTACAAGGACAAAAGTTGGGCCTGGTCGTGGTTGATTTTCCCTCTTTTCAACTAGAGGTTGTTGGATTGAGGCTGATGCCGATGTTCCAGTTTCTATGTTCTATTCCTTCTTTGACAGTCTTTAATTTGGTGCCCCTCTTGGCCATACCCATAACAAGCTCTACTTCCCATGCGACACTCGCCCCAATGCTTCTTTTGACAAGTTGGGCATGTTAATACTTCACCAGGTCTACTACTTCCTTGACTTACGGTATTTCCTTGTAGGGTAGATGAATTCCCACTCAAAGATCTGGAACTCTGCCTTTCTGAACTTTGTCCCTTGTTAGGATTCCTTCCTGACCTCTTCCTGTTGTTTTGTCATGCTCCGGTCAAATCAAGACACGGTCACGTAAGCAAACAACATAAATGCGGAAAAATCAAACTAAATAACATGATAATTATACTTGTCATTACATTAGAGTATTGTACATCTATCCCTCCTGTGGGACCATGCTCTCCATGAGCTATCAAATACAAAGTATGGATCATAAAACATGGATAATGCCCACTTCGGGCCAAAAGAAAATTATAATTCCCAAAATACGTGTTAATATGTTTATCAAAATAAACTACATAACCGGCATTCACATGCCTCACGATTCAGGTTAACCCTTGGTACCTGAAATTCATTTTAGTAAATGTGAGTTACCTTTAAAAGATTTAACAATGTACTTGATGTCTCAAGCCAAAACCGTGATACATAACTATACAATGAAAACATAATGTAATAAGATATGCTTTCATTAATATCAAAATATAAAATTTTGATTTCAATCCATGATTTCACAAACCATCCATGTTTATCACATTCTCGACTTTTCACAAAAAGCACTTATCATTTTGCATTCTATTATTTCTCAAATTTCTTCTTTCCTCAAAGAGCAAAACCCTTATCATTTAGAATAACACACCTAGGACCATATACTTAACCAACCTCATTATGCACCAAGCACATGAGACAACATCCGACCCACTTCTCGGGCTTTCATTGTAGACATTAATATCTCTACCGTTTGTCAACTTTCCCGACTTTCACTGTAGGCCTTTACATGCCTTCCGTGTGTACCTTTGCCACCTAGGACTCTTAAATTTTTCCAACTTTTCGGAATTTCACTATAGGCCTTGACATGACTTCTTGTGTACCTTTTGCCATATAGGACTTTCAAATTTTGCCACTTTCTAGACTTTTACCGAAGGGGTGACACTTCCTACTATTAAACAATTGCTACCTAGGACTTTAACTTAGGCTTAATCTTAGCCATCTTATTCTGAGTACGCAACATACCTAATTTGGTATATCCTAATGTGTCATTCCTAAACTACTTCTAAAATTCCACACACATATGAACTTTGCATTTTTCCAAAAGATTCAATGCAAATAACATACCATGCAAGTATTTAAAGTGTCCATAGTAAATCATTATTGAAACAATTGAAATGTATTTATTATAACCCATACTCATAATCATAACCATAACCGATTGTATTTATTTTAAAAAAAAATTCACAAACTATTTATGTAGGTCACTACCGATTGGAGTCTGTACACGATTGGTAGACAGAATAATCGAGAGAAGAAATATAAAAAATCACTATCGGTAGTGCAAAAATCACTACCGGAAGACATCACTAACGGTAGAGGACCATCCAGTGGCAAAATACAAAAAATAATTACCGGTAGTGAAAAAAGTACTATCGGTAGACATCACAGAAAATAGACGATTTTCAGATCTCAGAACTTCAAACTTTTCAAATAAACTAAATCTTCTATTTAGGGTTCAACAACCAAAATAATGCCTCAATAGGCTTTGTATAATCTATTAACAACAATCCAAAACTAAACCTCACAAGGAAAACCCCTTTTACCTCAAATCTAAGCAAGAAAGCTCCAAAAGTTGAAAAAGATGAGATGAAACTCTAGCTCTTCAACTTGCTCCAATTCCCAACCTTCTTGGCTCAAATCGAAGTCCTCGTTGAGTAAATGATCTTCTTACAAGAACCACCACTCAAGCCACACTCTCACTCACTTAAGTCCTAGCTCAAAGATTGAAGATCAAAGCCCTAGAGAGCGAGAAAGAGAAAGAAGAAGGCAAATGCCTTTTGAAATAAAAGAACTTAGGTCAAATAGAAATAAAAGGCCTCAATGGATCTAAGGCCTTGTTTGGCCACTACAAATAACTCAAACTAGTCATGGGCCAAGTTAATTTGGCCCACTCTTTCACTCAACCCACTTTCCAATTCTATCAAGCCTAAATCCAATACACCAAAGCCCAATTAATTTAATTAGGTCCAATTTATACTAAAATCCATAATGACATACACATATATACACATGATATTTTGATGTCATAATTACCCATAACTATTAAAAGAAAATTTTAAAACCTTACATGTTTTCTCAGAATTAGGACATCTCATTTAACGATCATTCGGCAATTATTGCTCTTTGAAGAACTTCTTGATGAGTTGATAGTCTTAATATATCCACTTTATTTTGGATATTCCATCGTA
>BRYE01000010.1:7498073-7510573 GCA_030159115.1 Actinidia arguta var. hypoleuca | reverse complement strand
TTGATCCTATCTACCGGGATCCTCCTTGAGTTCCTTTTGTTCCACCGTTGTACGTAGATTAATTAGTTTACTTTTATATCTTTAATTACATGTCTTTACTTTTATGTCTTTAATTACATATCTTTACTTTTATGTCAATGTCAATTCCATATTTTACCCTTCTTGTGTGTTCTAGCTTCCTTGTACCTTATGCGCTTGGAATGATGCGATCATAAGTACCCGATTTCCTCCCTCTATTGATTATAGTTCTTTTTGTATTGAGGACACTGCACATTTTAATTTGGGGTATGCAAGGGATTGATAGATCTTGACAGATGTAGTTAAAATTTAGCAAATTTTTTTTAAGATTTCTATGTAAATCAGTGGTTTAGGGACATTATGGACTCTTGACATGCTCTCTAGGACTTTAAAATTTGGATTAATGCCTTAATTTGATTTCTTGCATGTGTGTGAGCCGTTCTCACTTTTATTTGCATATGTTGTTGGATGATATTGAGATTTATCATGTAGTCGAAGATATCTTGACGTATAGAGTAAAAATTTATATCACATGCATGTACTTTTGAGCCTTTCATTTATTGTTGGAAAAAATATTCTCTTTGAAATGGCATAGCAAGATATCTAGTTATAATTTATGTCCATATCCTAGCTTATGGCATGTATGAGGATGATACAAACATTCTTTTGATAAGCAAAACCACATATTTGAGTTGTTTTCTTTGTTCCCCCATTGAGCCTATACACATGTTTCTCCATCATTCTCTAAGCCTAGGATCCTTTAGTCGGTGGGGGTGGAATAAAATAGGTTTTTGTGATAATGAAACTGAGAGTGGTGATGCTGGAGAGGGATTATTGAGTAGGAATGAATTGTTGAAGTGTTGAGTGTTTGAAGAAAGCAGACAGAAGCAAGTAACTACCGATAATGGCTGATAGTACTACCGATAGTCCATCATTCAAGATAGCTTTGGGTATTATTCACTACCGATAATGGATTCATGACTACCAGTAGATCGGGCCTGTAGGGAAGCAGTTTACACATTGACTTCCACTAGTGAATTCATGACTACCAGTAGATCGGGCAAAAATTCTAGATTTAAGCCTGCATAACCTGTTAAAACCTCAATTTTTTAAAACCTAAAGAAAGAACCCTCGGACTCTCTCTCTCTCTCTCTCTAAAACTTTGAAGTCCTCTCTCCTCCATGGTCAAGGTAACAATCTAAACTCAAATCTTTTAAATTTTTCCTTGATCTTTGTTTGATTTTGCCCTAATTTAGCCCCAAATACATACACTTTCCTTCTCTCTCTCTCCAAATCTAAAACCCTAGTTCTAAATTCATACACAAATCCGAATCTATCTCTCACAAAACCAAAACCTAGTTCTAAATCTCACCAAATTCGAACCCCTAGCCTTGAATCCATACACTCTACCTCTCTCTCTCTCTCTCACCAAATCCGAAACCTTAGATCTAAATTCATACACTTCCCCTCTCTCTCTCTCTCTACAAATCTGAATCTCTCTCTAACCAAGCCAAACCCTAAACCCTAAATCCATACACATTTGCCATAGTTTGCACTAAGAATGCATTCCATTACGATGAAGATGAGGGTAGTTCCTGAGCCCCGGGAAAGAGTAAAGGGAAAAGGTCAGTCTCCAAATTCGAGAGCCCGAAAGCAAAGAAGAGGAAGGATGAGGCTTGGAAAAAGATCGCAAAATGGAAGAAGTCTTTAGAGGCCGAAAAGTCACGTGTGAAAGAATGGTGAGTATAATGGAGGGTTTGGATGCCGAGGCCAAGGAGGTGGTCAGATATTGAAAAACCACGGCTTATCGTTCTTCTTCAAGTTGGTAAATGGTTATATTTTGAATATCTTGTTGAATTCTTTTAGAATTTAAAAATTGTGGGGGATGGTAGCGTTTTAGAATCAAGGATGAATGGGAAGGTTGTAGTTGTTACCCCGGATCACATTGCTAGCTACATAGGGTACACACTTCCTAGGCCGGATGAAGAACAATTCCCCCATCCCAATTATGCCCATCTTTCCCCTGAATAATATGTCGAGATTGTTTGTGCTGATTCGAGTTGATTCAGGAGTAAATTCTCCATGAAAATGTTGAAAGACAAGTATAGGATCATGAATAAAATCATACATTACAATATTCACCCAAAAGGATCAGAAAAGTACCCCGGCATAGCCAATATAGAGTTTCTACATATTATGATGTCGGGTATGTATTTTGATGTGGCAGAGTCTATGTGGGAGATGATTCGGGAGTTTAGAACGGTGACAAGAAAGCTCAACATGCCTTTGGGGCAAATGATCACTCAAATGTGCATAAAAGCTAAGGTGAAGTTGATTGCTTCCGATCTCATGGTACCTTTAGAAGTTGGCCCAATCACGATGCGGTCAGTTAACAAGAGTCTTTCAATGTCACATGGTGCGATATCCTCCATGAATACTCAAGAGTCTAAATCCAAGGACCTCAAGACAAGGATAGATGAATGGTTCTAGAAGCTTTTATGCCATCAAATAGAAATTAAGAAGGCTCGGTACATGTGATTCTTAGTTCTCTTGAACTTTGAGTGTTTGATAAAATATCTCAAAATCCTTAGTCATTCACAAACACTCCTTCATATAAAAAATATGATTTTAAATATAAATTTTTCGACCAATATCATAGTCAAAATGAGATGTGATTGAGTTAAAATGAAAGAAGGAACTCACCTACAAAAATTAAGAAGGAATCGAGCTTTTGGACCATGTCTCCTTTAATTTCATAGTTAAATCACCGTAGTGTAAACGAAACCAACATTTTCCAAACCAAAACCTTTTTCACAGCTTTAATATTCTATTATTCGTTTACTCATTATAGAAAATTTGGCTTATCATTAATTCCCTGTGGAGAATTGACATCGGGCATTCCGAGTATTGTGCTGCATTGACCACAAGTTTCTATGCTTGGAAACATACACATTGGGAAGCAAGCATGTATAAGTCAAGAACATAGATGAAGGGTACGTTATTTTGTGTCTTTATGTTAATGACATGATCATTGTAGGTAGTAACGATAAAGTTGGCAGGTTCAACCAATTGAGAACTAATAAAAGACCCAGAAGCATTGTTCAACTAGTTGTGCCCTTTTTCAACTTGTTGAGAAAGGTTGCAAAACACAATAACAACTAGAGAGTGTTTGGACTTTGTAAAGGAGAGAGGGAATTGCTAGAAAAGGAGGAGGAGGCTGGACAAGTCAAAGACTTTGTTAGCTACCACAGAAAGCAATTTCTACAAAAAGCAGCTGAAAAAAAAATAAAGAGTAAAAGAAAATTGGGGCTAAAAAGGGGGCCTTCTCTATACATGAAAAAGAGTTTTTTATGGGGAACCACTGACACTTTAACTTTTTTGGCTAGAGGAGAGCTTATTTTTGGGCCTTCTCTATCAAGGACGAGGGTTGTTGGTTAGAGCTTGAGAAAAGAAAAGAGGGACTTTTTTAAAAAAAATTCTTTAGCTTAGGAAGAGAGCGGTTGGAGACATTTTTAGTTTTGTTTTCATTTTAGCTTAGGAGTAGTTTTAGCTCATAATTTTTGGGAGAGAAAGGATAGATTTGGAGTTTCCATTTACAAGCTTGGAATTCTTTAAAGCTATTTCATTTTCATGGTTGTAAGTTTTATCTATTTTAATTTATAATTTTTATTTATGCTCTTATATTTTCATATATTCTATAAAGTTATGTTAAATTCTTTTGCTTTTTTTTGTTTATCTTGCACAAAAGATTGAACCTTCTACACCTATGGATGACCAAATCTATTGGCTTGGTTCAAAGACTATATCCCCTTCCAAACCTTAATTTGAACTAGTTTCTTCTCTCTTTCAAAATGGTTGCAATGGTTGTTTATGATTGATTGATTGTATTTTCTAGGTCAAAACTTAAAATTGCACACATCGTTGATTATTTGTCAACAAGATTACTTGGTATAAGTAATACTTAGATCTATTGCATTTTAAGTGTTTGAAATAGTATATGAACCCATTACTAATTTCATAAATACATCTTCAGACATAAAATATATTTTTACTGTTAAATTTTTCAATCAATATCATCTTGCCTTGAGATTTGGTTGAGTTCATAAAAACAAAAGAAATTAGAACATCTAAGTTAGGAAAAGACTAGGTACTTGAACCATATCATTTTTATATCTGTACTTCATATTTCATTCACACAATTTACCAAAAATTATAAAAATATATTTTTATAATTTTTACACTTGCAACAAAACTCAATCTTGTAATTCAAACTGTTTATGAAAAATAACATCGGAACTTCCAAGTATTATGCTTCACTGACAGATTCCTACGCTTGGGAATCGCAAAAATAAAATAAGCATTAGATAGTGACAAGAAGCAATAGTCTCTTGAAAATCTTCCAAATAGACATGCATTTCACGATCTATGATGAAATCTGAGTTTATTGCTCTAGATAAGGCAACAGAAGAAGCCGAATGGCTATGCCAATTTTTGGAGGATATTCCAAGATGGTCAAAAATTGTGCCAGCGATTACCATCCAATGGATAGTCAATCAACAATTGATAGGGCACAGAGTAATGTGTATAATGGTAAGTTTAGACATATTCATCGTAGACATAATACCATTAGATAGTTGCTCTCAAGTGAGGGTCATCGCTATTGACTATATGAGGTCAAATGACACTATTGCAGAACCTCTTACCAAAGGGTTACCCCGAGAGCTAGTTAATCAAGCATCGAAAGGAATGGATTTAAAATCTATGAAACAAAAAGCTATTGTTAAGGAAAATCTAACCTAGTTGACTGGAGATCCAAAGATCTATCAATGGGACAACCTACTTGCGTATTTCTAAGATAATCAGTATGGAGTTAAAGAACTCTTACCCGTTCCTATGATGCACAATTATTGTAGATAAGGTTAAGCGTTAGCTTTTAATAACTCTTTGCGTTGGCGAGCCAAGCTGAGTAATAAGAGGTCACTTATGTGAGTATGAAGTCAACCCGTTTTTTTAAGAATATGTGAAGGCAAAATTCTCAAAAAAATACTTGCAGAACTAGGAAGAGTGTTCAATGAAAAAATGAACACAATAGTGAGAACTGAACTGCGTCAGGAGAGCTTCCTGTGTGACGTCTATTATCTCAATTTACATCAACGGTGACATAGTTCAAGACAAGATCGTCCAATGGTCTGCTAGTAAATTTGATAGGCTCTCACAAGAGAATGTTCAATGCCAAAAGCTACCTATCATGTGTAGGAATTATCCGTTGTCTTTCTCTTAGGTTAGCGTTGTGCTATGAGTCAGTTTGCATGCCAATTTTATTTATGGGGAATTGTTAAAAGTTGGTGTAAATGAAGCCTAAAAAGGGTTGGCTTTAATAGCTTTCTTTTAGAACTGTTAGCAACCCAAAAGGCAGCCATTAATAGCTCCTAATGGCTTTTGTTGTTGGTGTTTTAAACCCCCTAATAATGGGTGTTTATGTCTAGCAGGTTATATAATGAATTCAACAATTCAATAATCTATAGTTTTTTTTAAATCTGGATTTATTATTAGGAGAAACACAAGAAAAATACAGCATAATTTATTTCTAATTTTTAAGTTCTTTGAGACAGAGAGAGACACACAAAGAGAGACAAAATAAAGTTAAAGTTTTCCAAGGTTACTTCGATAGTATTTTGACATATTTAGTCCAACCTATAATTCTGTATTTGCCGAATACATTTTTACCAACACAATTTTCCTCTAAATTTTAAATCAGCTTGAACTTTAGATAAGCTCAATCCTTCGTAAAGGAATAAAGCATTAAATATACGAAGATGTAATGTCACTGATTTTTATCAACATTTTATGTCACTAAGCTAGCCAATTAGCCAATTAGTTGCTTGTGAGTAAAATATTAAGGAAAATGAGGAGTCATGCTTTTAAATAAAACAATACTAAAAAATGGTGAAATTTGGAATTCCTCAATTGGGTCTATTTGAATGGATTAACAATTTGATTTTCGATTTATGAAAATACTATGATTATTATATATTTTTACCATTTTAATTTACCATTTCACGTAGCATAACTCATAACCGTTGATAGAATTACCATTTTATTTTAATTCGTGAGACTATTAAAGTAGTGGCTATAAGTTGTGCAACATTTGATGGTAAATAAAAAAATAAAAAGATTGTCAGTATAGTATTCCTCGTGTTGGGGACTGCAAAATTTTCAACAATTCGGTTGTAGTGCATACACATAATATCAAAACAAATTGATGAAATTAGCAGAGATTAATCTACATGATTAAAATCATACCCTTGTTGATTTCGAACAGTAGCCGCTCAATAACAACCTCAAGTTTTCTGATGTATTCCTCACACATGTCTTACTCTAGATAGAGTGGGCTCGCAGCTAATAGAGTTCTTATTCTAAAACGTGAATCTCAAAATATCTCGTAACCCTAGCTGCTAATAGAGTGCGTACATATAAAGGTTAAAGCAGGGAGCAAATGATAAGTATAATTAATCTTCCTATATAAATAAAGACTCCTAATCCAATCATGATTAATCTTTATTTTTTGTAAATTATAATTAAATTCACTAAATAATTATAATTGCATTCCTTTTTATACCAGAATTTTAGTTCAAGTTTTTTTTTATTAAATTTTTATTTACCTCCCCACGTTATGATGACAAATACCCGTCTATTAAATTAAATTATAGATAATTAAATTTAATAAACTTATTTAATTACTTGAGACTTTCCACTTAACTTACTTGATACGTGAGATTCATAATCCACCTATAGGGTTTGACATAATAAAAACTTATAAGTATTCTCAAGAGGGTATCATCAATCCTTATAATACCGAGAAGTAAATTCCATCAATAATTAATATTCACCATACACATAATGTTATTGTCCAACTTACTGAGTTTATTGACTCACAAAGAATTTCACTCTATTGTGAATCAAAATAATAAATATTAAATGTACGTATTTATTTATTATATAAGGATTAAGAGTATAAGAACTCATAATAAACATAAGATATTAATTATTTTATATAGTCAGTATAAAAACAATTACCTCAACACGATCATATTCAATACACATAAAATATACTAGTGTAAGAAGTTAGAGTTATACCGTTCCCCATAGTCAAGACCGACATATTAAAATCTTGCACTACAGTCCTACTGATGGTGTGTCCAGTTCTATCTAAGACTGTGAACAATATGCTTATATTCCATAAGAACCGATGATCTGACTTTCTGTGTGTAAGTCGTACACTACACACCAAATTATCTACTCTATAGAATAAGAGGCACACATGCACAATCATTGAATAAATAATGCAATGTAAATATTGCTTACACATATTCTCATTAAAATATAAAAAAATAATTTATTAAAAAATACTACAGTCATTACACAAAACATGTATTTTAGTATAAATCCCTAAGAATCTCCCACTTAGACTTAAAGTCATGTTGTAATGCATCTAAGTTCCATTCCCTCTAAATGACTATCAAACGTTTTGGCTGGTAAGCTCTTCGTAAAAGGGTCTTCTAGATTATCTGTTGATGTAATCTTGGTAACCACCACGTCACCTCTGTGCACTATATCTCGTATCAATTGATACTTATGCTCAATGTATTTTGCCCTCTTGTGGATCCTAGATTCTTTCGAGTTAGCAACCACCCCGCTATTATCACAATAAAGTATAATAGGCAATTGTACTAAAGGTACCTCTCCTAGATCTAACAAAAAGTTCCTGAGCCAAACTACCTCAGATGCTGCCTCAGAGACTACCACATATTCAGCATCCATGGTGGAATCAGCAACACAAGATTACTTGAAACTCCTCTATCTAATGGCTCCATCACCTAGGTTAAACATATTTTTCGAGGTCAATTTTCGAGAATTATATCTGACTAAAAATCTGAGTTTATGTACCCAATGGGTACTAGACTATCTACTTGGTAAACCAACATATAATCTCTAGTCCTTTTCAGGTACTTGATTATATTCTTTCCCACAGTTCATTTTTTCGTCCTGGGTTTGACTGATATCTGCTGACTATGCCTACGGCAAAACATATGTCAGGTCTAGTGCAAAGCATAATATACATGAGGTTTCCCACTGCTGATGCATAGGAAACTGCCTTCATGTTCTCTATCTCAACCGGTGTCTCAGGACACTGATCCTTAGTTAAAGATATTACATGTCTAAAAGGGAGGAACCTTTTATTGGAATCTTGCACACTAAAATGGGCAAGAATCTTATCGATATAAATAGGTTATGATAAGCCTAGCATCCTATGATTGTGATCTCGTAAAAGCTTTATCCCAAGGATGTGATTGGATTATCCCAAGTCCTTCATATGGAGCTATCTAGATAACTAAATCTTCACCAAAGATAATGCCCCCACATCATTTCCAATGAGCAAGATATCATCCACGTATAGTACCAAGAACATCACCACATTTTCACTACGTTTCATATACACATAGGACTTGTCAATGCACTGATCAAAATCATAAGACTTAATGGCCTAATCAAAAAACGAGTGTTCTAAGACCTAGACGCTTGCTTAAGTCCATAAATAGACTTGTTAAGCTTGCACACCGTGTACTCTTGTCCTTTTGCTACAACACCATCTGGTTATATCATATAGATGCATTCATCAAGACTTTCATTAAGAAAAACTGTCTCGACATCCATTTTTCAAATTTCATAATCGAAATGAGCCACAATGGATAAGAGAATCTGGATAGACTTTAGCATGGCTACTGGTGAAAATTTTTTCTCATAGTCAATCCCTTCTTACTGAGTGAACCCTTTCACAACAAACCTAGCCTTGAAGGTTTCCATCTTCCCATCTGTTCCTCTCATCTTCGTATAGATCCACTTGCATTCGATGGGTTTAATCCCTTCAGGTAGTTCTACAAGATTCCAAACTTGATTAGAGTACATAGACTCCATCTCTAATTTTAGAGCCTTTTTCCAAAGTTTTGCGTTTTTATCTTGAAGTGCTTCACGGTAGTTTATTGGTTCGGCATTCAGTGCATCAGGGATCCTATCATAAGACTCTACTAATAACATATACCGATTAGGTTTGCGTATAACCCTCCCACTACGACGAGGCAAACCTATGTCTCTGTATCAGGAATGAATTACTCTACTGATTATAATCCTTATGAACCATCATTCTACCCCAGTTGTGGAAACAACGCGTTGATGGTATTTGCACGCTACATTTTTAGTATTATCCTGAGTCACAACATTCCTCCCACTACAACGAGGCAATGGGATATCGATGACTCAATCTTGTGGTGCTTCTTATTGTACTATACATATTGAAGAAGTATGTGTCAGTCTATCTCCTCTTAGCTCTTTTAGAATAATCCTACTTTTGAGTTTGTGGTTCATTAAATAGTCCTTCTTTAAGAATCGGACATTGGTGCTAACAATGACCTTCTGATTCTTAGGACAATAAAACAAATCACATTTTGCTCCTATAAGGTACCCAACAAAAAAACAAACATCTACTCTTGATTCTAACTTATCTATTTTCCCTTTCAGTAGGTGGGCTGGACTAACTTATATCCGAACATGCCGTAGAGTAGGCTTGCACCCATTCCACAGTTTTGTGGGAGTAATAGGTACTGACTTAGATGGTACCAAGTATAGAATATATGCTACTGTTTCAAGTGCATGGCCCCAAAATAAATTAGGCATATCTAAATAACTCATCATAGATTTAACCATATCCATAAGAGTTTTGTCCCTTCTTTCTGATACACCATTCTATTGTGGCATACCTGGTGTAGACAACTTGGACTTTATCCCCTCCTCTGATAAGTAATTCAAAAATTCTCCCAAGAGGTATTTGCCACCACGATCAGATTATAATGTCTTGATACATTTACCATGATGCTTTTTTCGTTTCTGCCTTAAATACTCTGATTTTTTTAAAGTATTCAAAATTACGGGACATCAAATAAATATGCCCATACCTTGAGTAATCATCAATGAAAGTAATGAAATACTCGAAATCACCTCTAACTTGGAAATTCATGGGGCCACACAAATTAGAATGAACTAATTCCAATACCTTGTTTGAACTATTGCCTTTGGCCGCAAAGGGCTACTTGGTCATTTTACCTTCTAATTAGGATTCATAGACTGACACTGCCTCCACTTTCAATGAACCTAATGACCCATCCTTAACCAGTCTAAAAATTCATCTCATATTAATATGACCTAAGCGTAGGTTCCAAAGATACATTTGGTTAAATTCATATAGTTGTTTTCTCTTACTTGGTAGTGCATTATTGTTATTCAGTTCGTTTAGTTGTTGTGTGTGAGAGATATGATTAATAACATAAAGACCATCCACCAATGTACCAAAACAAATAAAATATTTATTTAGCTTAATAACAACTGAGTTACTAAAATAAACGGAATATCCATTATCAACCAATCTAAAAATTAAAATCAAATTTCTTCTAATGGAAGGTACATAAAGAGAGTCTTTAATACTAAAATCCTATCTTTACCAAAAGAAATACTAATATCTCCTACTGCAATTGCTGACACTCTCGTGTCGTCTCCCAAAAAGATATAAATCTCTCAATCACTAACTTAATGGGTTTGGTGAAACTCTTACAAAGAATTGCATATATGATTAGTGGCTCCCGTATTTGTACACCATGACCAGTAGATAACTAAAATTTACCTTTGTTGTTCTGTCTTACTAGATAAATTGGACAATGCTGCTTCTAGTGCCCTGATTGCTCGTAGATGAAACACTTGCCATTGGGCATTTTCACTCCCCATTGAGCCCCATGAGGTGCCTAAGGAGCTACTTTCTATTTTTGAACCTTTTTCTACTTCTTCTTGCCTTTTGATTTAGAAGTAGAACCTTTCTCAGTAACAAGGACAATAATTGGCTTCTTGATGAGTCCCTCAGCTGCTTAAAGCACTTTAAAAACCTCTACCAATGAATAAGAGAACTTATTCATGTTGTAATTCAGGCATAATTGCTTAAAGGAATCAAGTAGTGATTGAAGGATGATATCAACTTGGGTTCCCCATCGATATCAGATCCAAGGATCTCTAGTTCATTCAGAAGACTTATCATCTTCAAAACATGATCTCTCACTGGGGCCCTTCAACCATAGTTGTGTTCATTAGATCTTTCTTGGCAACAAGCCTAGCAGCACGATTCTGATCCCCAAATATTTCTTTAAGACTCAGCATCATGTCATAAACATTGGGCATAGCCTAATGTCGATGAAATAGAACATTCAACATAGATGCCAAAATGCAACACCGCGTCATCTCATCAGTCTTTTTCCACTTTTAGTAAGCCCAGTTTTTCTCATTGGTTTCTCCCTCACCAGGTTGCTGCGGATAGACCTCTGTGAGCACAAACTTATATTCTTCTACAGTCAGCACAATATTCAAATTTTTTTTCTAATAAATATAATTTGGTCCAATCAGTTTATTTTCTTTGAGAATAACAGGTAGTGAATTGAAAGCAAATTTAATCCTAAGAATCACTTATAATAATAATTATGATAAGCAATTAAAATTTAGAATTTAATTATTAAAATATGATTCTCTCTACCAATATTTTAAAAGAATTCGCCAGTAGCCTACTATACCACAAATAGCATGCCTCGATGGGAGGTCCTCTACTATTCAACATTTATCTAGATAGGTGAAAACTTATTGACTCTACTATTTAGGCAAACAACAATGCTAAGTAAAATTAATTAGCTGACTTAGTTTTGGTCTGATAAATAATAACAATGACTCAGATGGTGAGAATACTATTATTTATAGCTAAGTGTATACCATCACTAAATTCTAGACCTATTATTCCTTAATGAGTTACTCAAATGAAAAGTTAACTCAATATTAACAATTATCAGAGTTTATACTCAGTGAGTCCGCAACTTATTCCATCTGATGGGGAGATTGGTGCTAAAAGCAACACATAGAATAAATTACTTTACTTATAAACTAGGGATGAAGACCATGGAATTTATACATAATAAATTCCCTCACCCACTTAGATATTTAATACATGAGGGATGTCATGTGTTTAATTATCCAATAAATATAATATTTCAATATTGGTGACTTATAAATGTGCAACAAATAAAATTTTAATTTTTCTTAATTTAAAAAATATTTAAATTAAAACATGAAAATTAATTTTACTCTGTAGTTGTACATTTATGAACCAAAACTGAAATTTTAAATTTATATAATAAAAACACAACTTAAAAGTCATTTATCCATTATCCATGTTTTTTCATGCTAATAACAAAATAATAAGAATATTAAATATAATAATCATAGACAAACAAGATGAACAAGATTTAATCAAGATCTTGGTTATTATGGTCAAGAAGTCAAGAGTCCAACTACATCATGATATTATCAAGAATCCTTATTTGCCACTTTCCAGACGCATG
>BRYE01000010.1:7445573-7468073 GCA_030159115.1 Actinidia arguta var. hypoleuca | reverse complement strand
GGCTCTTCCTATAAATAGAGAGTTTCCTTATGGTTTTGCACTCTTCCTATTTTTGCTGTCAAATTGTTGCCCTTGCTCCTACGTTCACCTCACCCTTTTCATCTCGTGATCGACACCTCTCCCTCGATTTAGTAAGTATTAACTTCTTGATGTTTCCAATTTTTGGATCTTTAGTGTATGTCCAATAAAGCAAACGTAGGAGACTAACACTATGACTCAAGGTGAGCTGGATAGCCTTAGAGAGTCATGCTCTTTTCCATCTAGCATTTAGATCAGGCTTCTTGAGGTGAATGAGACCATAACTTCTACTCACCTGGGCGAGGTGGCCTTTTACGAGGCCGCTTTCCATGCCGATCTTCATCTTCCAATCCATCCAATTATTAAGAGGATCTTGTACTTCTACAACATTTGTCCTGCTCAGCTCATTCCCAATGCGTGGCGTACTCTTGTCTACGTGGTAGTACTGTGGTGAGCTCACAAATTCCCCATCTCCCTCAACGAGTTCAAGAGCCTATTCACTCTGTATATGAATCCAAAGCCAGACTCTGGATGGCTCTATTTCAAGGTTAGGCCAAAGAAGACTCTACTTGGGGGATATCCTAGCAATGTCAAGGTATGGAAGAAGAAATTCTTCTTCATCTCGGGAGATGACTGGGAGTTCCCCCCAGGGATATCCAGGGATACCAGGGTTCCAAGGGTTCTGGGGTAGGGGGTACCCCAAGTCAGTTTTAGCCTACTAAGTCATTCCCTTAACTAACAAATGTGGCTCCTCCATCATGACTAATAAGTGTTCTTCTATTTCAGGTAAGCATTGCAACAAACCACCCATCTTGTCCATGACCGACCAGCAAAGGCTTACCGGGATCTTGGACTCAATAGTGGGGGGAGACTTCTTTATAATCAAGGAAGTTCTCGAATCTAAGTCCTTCCACAGGTGCTTCAGGCTCGCCTACAAATCAATGACGTCTAGTGGCCGAGACAATGACGAGGATATATCGGTAGGCAAGGCAGCTCCAGTTGCGGGGCGACGAAGGTGAGTCTCATCATTCTTGAGAGTATCCTCGCTGAGGTGATAATTCTCGAGATGACTAGGTAAAATACCTAGGAATTATCAGGATAAAATGAGGAAAGTTTTACCTTGCCTTCCTGATCTAACATTGTTAAGGCTATTAGGGGAAAAAGTTCGAGATCCTGTCTTGGGTTTGTGACCTTACAGTTCAAGCTTTAGATCGGAAGCCTGGTCAGACCCAAGGCTGCCCCCCGAGCTTAGATTGGAAGGTACAGTCTCATTCATTCTTCAAGTACTTTATCTCTTCCATTCCTTGACATTGGGTTTCTTTTTGTAGCTATGTCAAAGAAAATCACCCTTAAGAAGCTCGCCCAACTGGTAGAGGGGACCAAGATGGCAAATCTAGCGGCGAGGTCAACCCCAGTAGCGAAAAGGATAGCTATTCACGAGAAACACCCCCGAGATGAGACATCAGACATCATGCCCACCAAGAAGGGAAAAGTGACATCCAACATTAAGCATAAGGGGACCATGTTGCCATCAGAAGACAAAAAGAAGGCAACGTCAAAGTATAAGACGACGTCGAGTAAAGCGACAAGGAAGGGGGAGAAAGTTGTTATGGCCCCCGGGAGAATACTCAGGGCTCAATGCCTCTATTTTGAAAAATCCTACCGTGGCAAAAAAAATCCTCGAGGGCATGATCCCACCTTTTGACAAGGAGGAGGTGGGCGGATTGGACCTCAACCAAGCGATCTTGAGGCTTTTTCACGGGGCTGGTCAGGTAATTATCCTTCTTCAAGTCAAAATCATCTCTACGGATCTTCATTCTTTAAACAAGTTTAATTTCTTATAGGTGGTGGTGCTTGCCTTTTCCCTCACCGGACGCGACGTGGCAAAGAATTGAGTAATGAAGTGATAACTCAGTAGGGCCAGGATGATTCTGTTGGGACCGAGATGGCCCAGGCTCAGCAACTTGCTAAGGAACTAGAAAGACAAGTGGCTGAGATCGAGGCCCGAGAGCAGAAGGCTGTTGAAAACCTGTAGAAGGTGAAGAAAGACCAAGATGCTACTGTGGCGAGGTTGGAGGTGGAGGTGATGGAGCTGAAGAAAAAGGAGGCTCTCTCCAAAAAGTTAGCTATCGAGGAATACAAGTCCTCAGATGACTTCCAAGAGGCCATTGAATTTACAGTTTCCGAGTACTTTGTGGAGGCCTTTAACTTTTGTAAGAGACAAATTAGCCGCCTTTATCCCGACCTCAAAATCCAAGACATGGGAATTGACACCGATATGCTTGAGGAGGAAGAGGAGGAGGAGGAGGAGGAGGAGGAGAAGGAGCTGGACAATAGCCCTGCTCCTCAATAGAATTTTTTTTTTTATTTTGTAATTGCGAGATGTAACCCTTCTATTTTCAATGAATGAAAAGTATCTTCTCCCTCATGTTCCCTTCTTGCCTTCTTTTTTTTTGACATAGTGTTTGCTTATATCGACGATATCATGATCCAAGAAATTAGCGAGAGTAACTTGGGCAAACAAAATTTAATAAGCTAGCGACCAGAATCATCATACAACATATTAAGTTTAATTCACCTCAAATAGGCAAACAACAAACTTTAACTATGGCAGCTAGATTAACTTGGCAAGCTTGATTAATAGGAGAACAAGGCCGATTCAAGTTGCCTCAACTTGGGCAAACATTAAACCTTACCATGGTGATATGAATAATCAAGCAAATTAACCCTTGCAATCAAGAGGCATGGGTGAACAATTTGCAAATAACAAGCAAATGGGCGATCTTGATATTGGCGATAACAAAGATTTGTTTTAATCTATTTATATAGCAAAACTGGTGACATCATGGTGAATAACATTTGAACTTGACGATATAACCTACTGGCAATTTAATGATATTGGATTGGAGAAAGTTACACAGAGTTTTGGCGATCATAATGAGATTTTCTTACAAAAACATGTTTTGGCAACTTTTATCATAAGGCGACCAAATGGACTATTGGTAATATTTTTTTAAATGCTCATTATTCTAGGGATGAGGTAGTGTCTTTCCACTCATGTCTTTTAGCCAATAAGTTCCCTAACAACTTTATAAGTACATTCCCATGTTGGTCTGAGTTTTTCGGTATTAGGCTCTTTTGTTGACAGAATGACATTTCTCAAAACTAAGTCACCAGGTAGAAATGATCTGTGTTTAACCCTCTGGTTATAGTACTTGGCGACCTGGTACTTGTAAGTGGCTTGGTATATCTCATTTTGCTCTTTTTTCGTCAATGAGATCAAGGTTAAGCCTAAGCTTGGCTTCGTTCTTCTCATTGTCGAAACTCGATGTCATGAAGCTCGACATTCTTATCTCCATTGGTATTACTGACTCTGTTCCATACACCATGGAGTACGACGTCTCGTCCATAGGGATCCTGCTCGTCGTGTTGTAAGCCTAGAGTATACTTGAAAGGTCTTCTGCCCATTCACACTTTGATTTTTCTAACATCGCCTTCAGATTCCTTAAGATGGTTCTGTTGGTGACTTTCACTTGACTATTTGCTTGAGGATGACCAGGCGAGGAGAAATGATTGGAAATGGCGAGGTCTGAGCATAATAGTTTGAATCCATCATTGTTAAATTGTCTAGCATTGTTCGAGATGATTATCTTTAGAATCCCAAATTGACAAATGATGTTCTTTCATAAAAAAAATTTGGTGTTCTTATCGTTGATTTTGGCGAGAGGTTCTGCTTCTATCCATTTCATGAAGTAGTCTATGGCGACGATCAAGAATTTCCTCTATAGTGGAGCTTGTGGTAGAGGTCCGAGTACATCAATTTCCCATTGAACGAATGACCAAGGACTTGTCATTGGCACCATCTCGGTATTGGGGAGATGACTAACTAGAGAAAATATCTGGCACTTATGAGGCTTCCTGGTGAATGAAATCGCATCTTGATCCATCTGGGGCCAAAAATATCCTTGGTGAACAGCTTTTCTAACTAGCGATCTCGCCCCAAAGTGATTATCAAAAATGCCTTCATGAATTTCTCTGAGTACATAATCTACCTCCTCAGGTCAGAGACACCTTAGGAGTGGTCTCGAGAAAGACCTCTTCTACAAAGTTCCATGAAAGCGGCAAAATCTGGTCTATCTATATTGGATCTGTCGTGCTTAGAGTCTATTTGCTGGCAATTTTCCATCCTGGAGATACGTGATGATGTCGTCCATCCAAGTTGGTTTTGCTACAACTTGGCAGATGGTTTTGGCAACTTCAATACTTTGATTTGGCAAGAATTCTAGAGGGACACTCCTGTCCAAGGTAAAATCGAAGGTTAAGGCTAGATTGGCCAAGGCGTTAGTTTTCTTGTTCTCTTCTTTGGGAATTTGTTGATATAGTATTCACCTCATCCAAATAGGTCATCATTCTATGATCCTTGGTGAGATAATCTCCTTGGAATTGATTCACCACGAGTTGAGAATCACTATAGGTGTCTAAGGATTCCACTCCAAACTCTATTGCGACTCTTAATCCGGTGAGGAGAGCCACATATTCAGCCTCGTTGTTGATGACTTTGAATCCAATACGTATTGCGTATTCCATCTGCTTACCCGTAGAAATTTGGAGAATAAGTCCTGCACCACAGCCATATTGGTTTGATGATCCATCCACGAATAGCTTCCATCTGGCGAGGCCACAATCTTGGTCTTGTTCTTCATGGGCCTCCACCTTGAAATCTGGAGATGCATCGTGTGTGAACTCGGCTATGAAATTGGCTAATGCCTGAGCTTTGATCACCATTCTTGGTCGGTAGCTGATATGAAATTTGCTCAGCACAATAGACCATTTGAATAATCGCCCTGAGGTATCATGTCATTGGAGAATCTGATTCAAGAGTTGATCTGTCAAAATAGCAATGATATGTGCTTGGAAATAACGGCGAAGCTTCCTTGTAGCGATCAGGAGTGCATAGGTGAGTTTCTCAATTTTTAGGTATCTAGTCTCAACTCCTACGAGGACTTTACTAACGTAGTATACTAGCTTCTAAACCTTATCTTCCTCTCGAATGAGCACGACACTCACTGTTGTTGGTGATATAGAGAGATATAGTATGAGTTTCTTGCCCATATTAGGAACTGTGAGCAGAGGAGGTGACCCAAGATACTTCTTCAGCTGCTGGAATGCCATCTCAGACTTGTTTGTGCACTCAAAGGCTTTATTCTTCCTTAATATTTTGAAGAAAGGCAAACATTTATCTACTGATTTTGAAATAAATTTGTTAAGAGCAATTACTCACCTAGTCAACTGTTGTACCTCGTGAATGTTTCTAAGTGAGCTCATCGCAAGTAAACCTTGAAATTGGTTTGGGTTTGCCTCAATCCCATATTTCATCACTAGGAACCCAAGGAATTTTTTTGGTGACACACCAAAGATGCATATGGAGTTAAGCATCATACGGTGTTTTCGTAGGATACCATGCATATGGAGTTAAGCATCATACGGTGTTTTCGTAGGATACCAAACATTTCCTCCAAATGGGCGACATGGTCAGCTGCTTTGAGGCTCTTGACTAATATGTCTTCTATATAGACCTCCATTGTCTTCCCTACCACCTCCTTGAACATCCTGTTGACCAATCTTTGGTACATTGCCCATGCATTCTTCAACCCAAAGGGCATGACCTTGTAGCAGTACAATCCTCTTTTCATGATAAATGATATCTTCTCTACATTGGAAAGATGCATCTTGATTTGATGATATCCTAAGAAGTCGTTCATGAAACTAAGGAGTTCATGCTTGGAGGTTGCATCAACAATCAAATCAATCTTGGGTAGAAGAAAACTATTTTTAGGGCAAACCGTGTTCAGGCCCTTGAAATCAACACATCCTATCCATTTTTCCCTTTTTTTGGAGGCGACGACGACGTTGGCGAGCCAATTTGGGCAGTGAGATTCTCTGATAACATTAGTTTTAATGAGTTTAGCCACTTCTTCTTCTATGACTTTCAAGCGCTCTAGAGCGAATGTTCTTCTCTTTTGGCGAATTGAAGGATGATCAAGGTCAGTGAATAGCTTGTGGAAGGCGACTTGAGGATTTATTCTCAGGACATCGCCTTGCAACCACGCGAACACATTGTAGTTTTTCTTTAAAAACTCCACCAAAGCGCTTCAAAGTTCTTCAATCAATTCGGTTTCGATCATGATATGGTGATCTAAGTAGTCGGGATGTATGGGAATTGGGGTCACTTCCTCTAGTGGCTTGGTGTTTTTTGTCTCTCTATGATCAACAAGGGTAATCTCTTTCACTTTGTCCCTCAGTGCCTCCATCTCGGCATCATCTATCTGTAGTTGCTATTTGGCGCTTGTTTTTAACTGAGAGTCAGTCTTCATGGCTATGATAAAACATTGTCTTGCAACCTTTTGGTCGCCCTTCACATTGCCTATCCCAATTGAATTAGGAAACTTCATCATCAGGTGATATGTGAGGTAATGGCTTTGATCTTTCCCAAGGTGGGGTGACCTAAGATAGCATTATAAGATGATGAGCAATCCATAATGATAAAATATTGCCATACAGTCATCTGATGAGGTTCCATCCTTAAGGTCATAGACAGCTTGATCCATCCAAGAGGACTCGTAGAGCTCCCCCTAAATCCAACTAGAGGGGTGTGGAATGGGTGGAGTCCATTTCGCCCTATTCTCATCTTGTCGAATGCTGAGATGAACAAAATATCAGCAGAACATCCGTTGTCAACCAGGATCCTTTGAACGTTGAAATTAGCGATAATGGCTGAGATTACTAAGGCATCATCGTGGGGGAGATGTAAACCTCTCAAATCTTCATTGGAAAAGGTGATGAATTGGTGAGTTCCAGTCATAGGTGCGGAAAGGTTGTATACTTCTTCTTCAGTTCGCCCACTTGCCTCTCTAACATGCCTCTTTCGGGACGAGCTTGAGCATCCTCCTAATGCAAATCTCCTAGGAATAGTTTGGATGTCACCTATAGTAGGCCTGTTGTTAGAATATCTTCTGTCAAACAAGTCTGGACATGGGCGATTAGTTATATACTTTCTCAGATATCCTCTCTTGATCAAGTCTGTTATCTGCTCTTTTAGCTAGAAGTAGTCCTCAATGTTGTGCCCATGATCTTTGTGGAACTCATAATATTTGTTCTTGTTCCTTCTAAGGGGATTAGTCTTGATTTTCCTAAGATACTTTATGAAGTCTTTGTTCTTGATCTCCATAAGCGTCTTGGCAACAGGGGTGTTAAGGGGAGGCAAGACAAGGTCAGGTCGGTGAGGTGGGGTACGAGGACGTCGTTCATTAATCTGTCCTCTAGCATCTCATTCAGATCTTTTGCTCTTTACCTCGCCCCTATAGTCAGTTCATCGGGTATCAGGCTCCTTTCCCTTGTGATCATCTCTTCCTCGCTTTCTACGCTTGGCCTTAACCAACTCTTCCATTGTGATGGAGTTGTCAGCCTTACTTTGGAGTGTTGATAGGATTTCATGGAAATTCTTGGAAAGGGAGTTGAATAGCGGTCCTGGGCAAAGTCCCTCCATCATAGCCATAATTACCACCTTGTCACTGGGATCCTCCACTTCCAATACGACTTGGTTAAAACTGTAACATAGTCTTTCAAGATCTCTCTATCCTTCTTGTGGACTGTGAAAAAATGGGAGGCATTCTTCTGCCTAACCCTGCAGCTCATGAAATTGGTAAAAAAAGCCTACTAAGGCCACCAAACGAGTCAATAGTTCGTGGAGACAACTTTTTGAACCATGACCTCACTGACCCCTTCAATATAGTTGAAAACGCCTTGCACATTACCTCGTCTAAATATCCCTAGAGTGTCATCAAGTTCTTGTAATAATTCAGGTGGTCCATTGGGTTTGTCTTTCCTTCGTACACCCCGAGCTGAGATGGTAACTTGAATTTAGATGAAACCCTGGTCCGCATCACTCTCTCAGTGAATGGAGGTTATGGTCTGTGCATGCAGCCGTATACGAAAGCTTCCTAAGCCTTTTTTTTCTTCCTTCGATGCACCTCGGTCGCCTCATCTGTTTTCTCTTAAACTGACTACCCCGGGAAGGAGGGGGCCCTACCCATTGGATTTAGACTCGGCTTGCTTGGGCGGAGCCCACGTAGGGACTAACATGGGATTTCTAACCTAATGAATGCAGGTGGGTATGTATAAAGAAAGGCAAAGGCAACTTGACCGGGGATACTTATCCCAAGGCTGAGCCTGCACCTTTGGAGTTTGTGTAGTCTTTCCTACCGTTAACCTCCCTTCTAGAACTTAAATGCTTTCACTCTCCTTCTTTAAGGTTGCAAAAGGGTAAGGCCGAATGGAGACGAATAAAGGATTGAGCGCGAATCAAAATGGTCTTTTTGAGATCATTCATCCAGCGCACAAAAAGGAAGAGCTTAATCTGGTGAATAAAACTGATGCCTATCCATGGAGTGGGGCGAGGACAGACAAGCTAACCGTTTGGCTGGCGGTCTCTTTGCTCCTGGTGTGGCTGCCCATCTTGTCCCGTCCCGTTTCGTGTGTTGTACCATTCGCTCTATTTGAGCGCGTTGCTACAGCTAGTGTGCTTTGCAAGTTTTCATTCTGCCGTGCCTGCCTTGTGCACAACACCGCTCGGCTGATTCTGCTAGGGACACTGGACTGACAAATGGAATTGATGGACTAGACTTAGGAGCCGTATCTAGGTGTTTCGGAGAGGGAGTTGCGATAGAGGATTCTTTCTATAAGGGAAAGAAAGCCAATGCCTGCTCGTAAAAATGTCTGATAAATATCTGCGATGATCGAGCGTTATTTGATGATTATGAGTCCTAGTTGCCCAGCGGCCCTGTTTTGCTATTGTCCAGCGAACCAAAGGATTTGCCCGATCCGAACCGAGCAGAGCAAGGGATCACTCGAGACTAGCCTAATAACTGAACGCGGAGATCTCTTGTATACGACGCATGTGTAGGAGCGAGCCGAGTAGTCTACACTAGAATCAACCTTGTGTAGTAGGCCTCCACAGGGAATTCATATGCAACTACCACCGCTGGGGCGAATCCATACCGACCAAAGGACTACCTGATCGGTGAATCAAGTTAAGCCACTCAATTCAAGAATTCCAATTGTTCAATGAACAGCTCAACAATCTCCTCAAAACAATCAATGCAATCTCACTCAATCAAGAAAGTCCACGGTTCCCATCGTACAGTAAGTAGTCATGAGATACTCTACAAAGATGAAATCAAGAGATGAAATGGTCCCAATTAATTGTAATTCAACGCGAGGTCTTCCTCCTCTTTCTTTATGAAAGACATGAGGAAGTGGAGGCTACACCCATCAATCAACCAATTCAATAGGAATGTAATCAATCAAAAAAAGGACTCTGATGGATGGTGCAATGAGGAACTCAACTAGGGAATGAATGAAAGAAAGCATTTATTGTAATCCCGGGTAATCAATAAATGAAATGTGATCCCTGTTATACACTTCACCAAGAAATCTCCATTCTGAAATCAAGCAATTCAATCGAAGGTAATCAAGAAATGGTAAATTGAATTTGGATAAAACCCTGGTCCTCATCACTTTCTCAGTGAACGGAGGTTTAATCTACTGTATCAAAGTGTCCACAGTAACTGGGGCATTTGCACCAGTATTGATGGCAACAATCTGGGCATCCAGGTCCTTAATCTTCTAGGTGATGAACTTATCTCAGTGCCTGGGTGCTTGGTCATCTCTATGATGTGACCTTCCCCTTTTCATGGTCTCCTCATCTTCCATATAGTGAGTTTGGCTAGAAAATTGAGACTCCGACAGAACATGAATCATTTTTTGTCTAAAGCGTAAGCTCGATGATTGATGTCTCTAGTTTTTGGTTGAACGTGCTTGCCCAATGCTTTGGCAACTTTGAGATTCATGGTCGCCTGATCGACGCGAACAGCGAGATCAATCAACTTCTTCTAGGACAGGTACAGTAGCAGGAGGTGGGTTATTTGTGGTAAGGTACTGAACCAGGTAGGCATTAATTTCATTCATAATTCTAATCTACTCAGCAATTCCATGCAACTCACGATGAATGTCCTCTAGATCTGGAACTTGGCTAGAAGTTTCCATTGGATGTGCCCGGTTATATAAAGAGCTGTTGGTACTCTGTCTAGGCAATAAGCAGCTACACAAGTGCATAGGGTGTTGAGAACTGTATTTCCCTTTTATGGTCAAAATTTGGGGGCGAGCAACCAACAGTCACAATTGCTCTTTAAGCTTGGTGTTTGACCTCGGTAATAGCCTAGGTGACCTGTGCAAGGGGATAAATGTTACCGACCGGGGTTAGGCCGCTACTAACCCCTCTGGCGTGGAAATCAGATCAAGGCGAGCAAACGAGACAGAGTAGAGCAGATAAAATATTAGAGCTCTCAAAGTGAGAATGCAAGTGATTTCGTACATTTTCTTGAGGAAGAGAGCGGCCTTTTTACAGATAGAGGATGGAGAGCTGTGCGAGGAGATCGCGACGTAATCATTGAGTGACTAAGTATGGAAGGAGATCCCGAAGATATCGAAGATGGAGGAAGGAGATACCATTTGGAGACTGGATCGCGAATGTAAGAGACGTGGTGGAGATGGAGTTTCAAGGTCATCCCATCCTAAGATGGAGAACCAATGGTGAGCTCATAGAGAGGCGATGCGAACACTCGCGGAGGTAGGATCCTGTGTTCATCTCATCCCTACGGTGAATGGCGAGGTATGCTTCCTCGGGATCTGAGGGCAGAGGAGGTAGTTCTTAAAACTATCATGAATCCAGTGGCGGCCAAGGAAGGGATTGGCGACATATTCCTCATTGGCGAGGTGACCGTCTTGGGTAAGCAAGTGGAAATTTCCTCCTCATCAGATAGTATTACAAACATCCCATTTTTTCAAGGATCCCTAACCCTAATCCCATTCAACTACAACAGGTATCAAACTTTTCTCCATAAGATTTGAATCCCTAACTTTCCAGCACAAAGTGATGCTACATGTCCACTAGGTCGAATGACTTTATTCTGTCATTGTAATGAATATAGGCTCCATCCAGAAAAAATATGTAGTACTACTTGTAATGCAAGGTGTGTTCTACGTTGTGGTTTCTTTATAAATACTCATAAATTAGAGAGGGACAGTAAAATAATTTTTAAAATAAGAAAAATAATTGTCACACTCTCTTTTTCTTCAAAAACTCTTATCTTTTTTGTATTTATTATAAAAAAAATGCCTAAACTACCCTTCCATTAAGTTATTCATGACACTTTTCTACTCAATGCAAAGGTATTTTACAATTTTACATATAGAAAGGCAAAACAATAGTAACTTTTGATGAAAATTACTCCACTAAAAAATTGAGGGATCCAATTTAATACAAGGCTTGCTTTATAATTTAAAAATATAAAGATAAAAAAATAATATTTTTGGTGAAAATAGGAGAACAAAAATCACTGCTTAAATAATTGAGGAACATTATCGCAAAAAAAAATAAAAAAAATATACATGCCTGCACGGAAGGGCAGTTGCTGGCGGTGAAAGGCTGCCACGCAGTAGCGGAGGAGTTGTTTCCGGCGAGGTAGCGGTCGATGACGGAGTCGACATTGGGGTGGCCAAACCCGAAGGTTCGTCTCCCGGGGGACTTTACGATAATGGCAACTTGCGCGCCTCTCAATATGCAAAGCTCGATGGCCTTCTTGAAGAGCCCGGCTCAGCGCTTCTAGAAGGTCACTTGTCCATTGCTTATGTTCTCTATCTTCTTGATCTCTATCTTCTGTCTGCCTTGCGTGGTTTTCACCTTCTTGTTGTTCATTCTAGAGAGAGAAGAAGGGGATGGGTTTCTCGGACATGGGTTTATTACTTTAAAGGTATGGGGATGGGCTATTTTAGGAAGTTCCGAAATTCTTGGTGAATAAGGATTCCTTAATTGAAGTCAACTGTTGTAATAAGGAAGGTTGTTTTGATTTTAGAAAGATGGGTAATATTTTGTTCTTGCATAAATTGAAACCAAATCCAGTCTGAGATTGCTAATTTATTACGGAGTAGTTTTTTTAAAAACAAAAAAATCATTTTCAGTATTTTTTTTTTTCAACTTTGGTTCAAATATTTAATTTTTAGGTGTAAGCTTAAAGTAGAACAATTTGATAATTTGAAAAAGTCTACAAAAATACATAAACTAATTTGCGATCCTTTATTGAAAACGATGTTTGACACAATTAGTTCAACACTTTCATTTATTTTTCATTATCCATCCAAACTAACATAACTGATTTTCAAACGAAAAATATGTATTGCACATATGGCGATAAAATTGACGATTTCTAACAAGACATATTTTTACGAAAAAGTGGCAATGTTTGTCATATTCTCTCAAACAACTATATTTTGTCACATGACAGTCATATTTTTATAACGATTATATTTTCAAACGATAACATTTTTATAAGAGTTATATTTTCAAATGAAAATAGTCATATTTTTACAACATTCATATTTTTAAATGGTAACAATCATATTTTTACAGGGGTTGTTATATTTTCAAAATGCAATGATCATGATTTTACAACGATCATAATGTTAAATGGTTTTATTTTTACAACGGCTATTTTTTCAACCGGCATATTCTCCTCCTAGTTGTGTTGGTCGTGGCTATCTTTGTGTTGATGCACTACAGAGCTTCTTCTTCCCTACCCTCTCACTATTGCTCGAGTCCAAATGTCTAAGCCCTATAGCCTTTGGTTAAGCATCTTCAAACCTCTGACTATTACTCGAGCCCAGTTGTCCTCAAAGTTCCGCTAGTCCAATTGTTCGCCAATTTCTGTGCCCAACAAATTGTAAAACTATCTATACTCCAATCTTCTTATGTAGACATGGGCCTAACTTCAAGTAAGCCCAAATGGTTCTTGCTCATCCCTATCTTAAACTCATAAACTCAAATCACCAAGTAATTGTCATTATCGGCCAGCTGTCTCCTCTAGCCATATCGAGAGTTGTTGTTGACTAGATTGTACTGGCGTGAAAACACCTGATCCCATTCTGATCTCGATATGTGGAGGTAATTTTCTTCTTGCAGCATTCAGGAATGAATAGAGGGAAATCATCCTCCATACTACATTGCGAGTGTATTTTGGTTGGCCAAAGGTAGCCAGTGTGGAAGCCTTATAATGTCGAGCGCTTTAGAGGAACTAATGGAGTTGTAAAAGTTGGGTTGAGCTATCTATTTTAAACAACATACCCCATTTAGAGAGCTTGTTGGATATGCTCTAATTCCATACAAAGAAAACCTAATGTCTAGGATGAAGCCACATGTAAGAATGTACTATATAAGCGAGGACAATGAGCGCATAGCAATTACATATAAAGAAACCATAATTTTCTATGATCTTTTTCTCCATGTAATTTGACTTAAGCGTCAAAAGATATTTGGTTGAAACCACACGGGTGCCATCGGGGACTAACTCCTCTTGCAGGTGATCTAATTCATATCCAAGTCATACGAGATCGAGAAGATCATCATTCACAGGTTTTATTTTGTTAGGAATACGTACGGTTAAATCTTTTTTCTTCTTTCTTTGGAATATTATGGTTTGAATTAATAAGTAATTTTTTCGTTTTATGCCTTGGCCCCTCCAAATAACAAATTTTGGTCCTGTTCCTGTTCCTGTTCCTGTCCCTGTCCCTGTTCACGGATTGAGAAAAAACATGCACACACACGCATGCCCCCATATTTTTTAGGGAAGTTTGTGAAATTCTTTGTGAATGTAGTAGTTTGTAATCCAAAATTAGCTGACTAGTTTATTAGGCTGAGTTGAAATATATTGGATTTGAACAAACGAGGTTAACTTGGATGATCTTCTTTGATGACGAAGAGATGTGAAGAGGTGCATACTAGCTATCTCAGCCTTAGCCCACTCTCAAACCACCTCTCACGCACAAATGGTCTTCTAAGCCTTGCTTGGCCTTCAGGCCATGGGTTTTGGAAGGCCTTGTCTAATTAGTGGCGTAACCAAGAATTAATAGTGTTATTCTATTAGCCATTATTGAACTTATTACGTCTTATCTTTGTTTAAACATAACATATCTCAAAAGAGCTTTCACATAATATACTATATAATATTTTGTGATATTTTGTATTCACAATAATAATTGTGGGGTGTGGTATTTAAGAAATGGAGGAAAGGAAATCGAGGATACCCAATGGTGGATGAAGGTGGCTACGAACAGTTGCTGGTTGCGGTGGTCTAGCTGAGACACAGAAATAGTGAATTCGGTCGACGGAGCTATTTTTGAAAAACGACTCTTCAACAGTCAAGTTAGATGACCAAAGAATCAATGTATATTGAAAGAGAGAGTGTGTAAGCTGCTCAGAGCTGAATTTGTATACCTTTGAGAGAATAAGGGTTGGCCTTAGATAGCACAACTCAACGCATGCCTAGACGCGCCAACTGTCATGTCACTAGACAGACTGCAGATCAGTGCATGCTTGGACGCGCTGATTATTGTATTAGCAAGTAGGCGACTGACCCAGCCATGCTCTTAAGACCTGCTTAGTAGATGACCATCATGTTGTCGATGTCTTGATCCAAGCATGAGGACTGTCAGAGTTACCTTCTGTCCCCTGATATGCCTCGGGATCGCCGCCGACCGTTACCCCTCGGCCAAGCTTTGGCATGGTTACCCTGCCGAGCTTGCTATAGAGTGATAGCTTGGTAGTGATGTTGGCCTCAGCTCAGACGATACCAATTCTTGGTAATGTCTCAACCAAGCTCCGGTGCATGAACCCCTCGAGCTTATTTGATGGCGATAGCTTGGCGGCGATGCCTGCCCTAGCAAGGCCAAAACTTGTAAACGTGTATTTTATCCCCTTGAAATCGTCCCTCAGTTCACATGAGCTGGATCAATGCTTGTCAAGTTGATGTCAATTGGATGTGCTTGAAGTCGAAGCTTGGCGGGCACACTAATGCCTACTAGCTATGTTTCTCCTGCTTAGATCCATCATTTTAACGTATTATTTGGCCATGCATCAGAGTCTAATTGGTTCATGAGCTTGGTTAGGGCACAGATGCCGAATTACGTACCTACCCTTAGGGCTCATGCGTCAATTGGCTGACACACACGACGGTTGGGTTACTACGCATCCATTACCGATTGGTTTGAAACAGACGTTTGGGCATCCGAACAATGCACCTTTAGGACATGTTTGGCAGGCTTTTTTCCGCCTATTGGATTTCTATAAATAGCCATCCTTCCATGGCCACTATTCATCAGCAATGTGAAAGTTTTCTAGAGAGAGAAAATGAGTGCTTTGTCAATTCTATTGTCGCTCGACCACGGAATCTGACACCATTACAATTGCTCCAGGATGCTCTCCATCCTTTGACCTTTGTTTCCTGATATTTTTTTGTAAGTTTCTACTCCTTCTCTTTTGCAAATCCCTTTGTACCATGTTTTAGATTTCTTGCTTTGCTATTTGTTTTGGGCCTCGCTTTCCTCGAATCCTAGTTATTTTTTACCTGTAATGTTACCCGTGTTTTTTGGTTTGGGACCATGTTTGTTGGGCCTTGCCTCTGGTTGTTTATCCACCATTGATGATGGTTTTAAGTTTTTTTATTTTTTATAAATCGGATTGCTCTCGACCCATTTTCCTTGGTAGAATGGGTCCAGATTGACTCGTAAAGATCATCCTGATAGAATTAAGGTTTTGCCCCTTCAAGTACCTATGCTATCGAGATCGATTTGAGGTAGTGGAAGGACTTGATAGTTGTCCCTAAGCATATGAAATATACCATGTTATCTTTTGGGGCAGAGTTCGGAGTTCGCATTGAGATCTGCTAACTCTACTTTCGGTGATCGTCACATATGCGTAGTTGAGCTCATTCTTACATTTTGCTTCTATATTTAGAACATGGATTTGAACCGAGATAAGCTTCTGGTGAATAATGACAATGCCTTGAATAAATTTAAGACCGACTATGGCATCTCGAATGACATACTGATAGAAAGTTTAAGGCCTATTAAAAATGCTGACACTGTAAAAGGGAATGGGAACTAGATCCCAGTACATATCTGGTTGATCGACGAGGCCCGGCTTCAGTTCCTTATTAGTCCAATGCTGAAAGAGGTGATGGCACGCTGTCATCTCACGTTTATGCAAGTGTCAATGAACTTTGTCCGGACCGTGCTCGCGGTGGACACGCTGATGCGACAGGGGGACCTTCCTTTCAGTGTCTCAAACCTCTAGCATGTATGCACGGTAGTTCAACCAAAGAGGGATCCCAACAACAACCTACTTAAGGGCAACCATTATCTTACACTCAGGAATCCACAACAGCCCCACATGAGGCTGGTATCCGAGATCCCAGACAAGGATTTGTTCGTTGATGAATTTGTTTGGGTCTCGGGAAGTTGAGAATTCTGAGTCGGAAATGATGACCTCTTTTTTTTCCCTAGGCATAGGAGTCATCTTCCAGATAGTAAGTTTACTACCTTTCTGTTGATATACTTGTGTCATTTCGATTCTAATTGTGGTTTGGTTTATCTGCAACAGATTTCAACGGCGACTTTCAGTTCAGGTCTGAGGAGTGCAAAGCAGCTATTCAACACTTGAACAATAACCCCAAAACTTCTCGCAAGGCCACGGACATCTTGCAATGTGAACTAGTTTACCGCCACGTGATTCCACACCGAATTGCACAACTTGGCGAAGTAAGGCTTCCACCTCTCCCTATTCAGGGTCGTGCTCCACCATGTCACTCGCTCAGCTCAAAAGAACTTAGTGCTGAACTTGATGAAGATGCCACAATTGCCAGAGAGCATGACTCATCTGAAGTAGCTACATCAAGTTCTTCTAGCTCCGATCCGACTAGTGACAACGACGATGAAGTTCCCTAGCTTGTGAGGAGAAGGATAGGGGTTGCTACTTCAGTTCTGTTATTGAGCTCTAATTCTGACGGTTCTGACGACCTTGGTTCGGATTGGCCTCAATCCGTGGGCAAAGACGAAATTGAGCACTCATATACTAAGGATAGTGTCGCCACTCCGAGCTAAAGAGAAGTTCAGATGGGTCTGAAGTTCAAGAAGATTGGTCAAAAGAAAACCCCAGGCTCCACTTCTTCCCCCTACGGCCAAGCTCCTCGGTCGTTCAGACTTCGTTGCTAGTCCAAGATCCAACCCTGGCCCTTATTGTGTCCCCCGAGGTCAAGGGTAGTCCGTATGATGCCCCACTTTGTGATAAGCGTAAGGGCACGCAGGCGACGGAGGGTCCATCGAAGAGGTAGAAAAAGAGGGGGGAAACAAGTTATGCCTCCTTGTCTCCCACTAAGAAGGTCGAGCTTTGGAGACCTGAGTTTTCTATTGCTGAGCTTAGCAAGCAAGTTATCGTGGTCGACACTAAGCTTCAGCGTGGTTACCCTACCAAGCTTGCTATAAAGCGATAGCTTGGTAGTGATGTTGGCCTCAACTCGGACAGTGTCAGTGCTTGGTGATGTCTCGATCGAGTTTCGGTTCAAGGACCCCCTAAGCTTGCTTCATGACGAAAGCTCAGCGGTAGTGTCTACTCTAGCAAGATCAGAACTTGTAGATCCCCTTACAATAATATTAAAAAAATAATTAATTGAACTTGCCAAAAAGCAATTACCCCAGCCCCAAAATTAAGTTAGTGCATTAAAAACTATCTATCACTTCACCAAAATCTTAAGAAAGGGAGATTATCCAATTTTCTGTTGATTGAACATAAAGAGTGGGAGAAAAGACAAAGAGTTTTGGTGTGTAAAAACAAAAAAAAAAAGTAAAAAATAATAACAAAAACAAAAGAAGTCTTTGAGAATCTCGTGCTTAGAAAGAGAACTTTCTTTATTGCTTGAAGCATTGTTTCCTTGTTTTGTTGTTGTTGATTACTTTTTTGGGAGTTAGAAAATCTTATGTTCTTAATGCATGGATATACGAAATGAATTCTTGTCAAATTATAGAAACCTAGTTGACTTTAAACATGAAAGTCACTAGGATATACACTTGCATCTTGTTTAGCCAAGATTTTTTAACTGTGTTTCAGATAAAAAATAAATAATTTTTTTGTTGGCTTCTTTGGCTTGATTTTTTTGGTTGGGCCAGATTTTATAGGATTTGTTTGGACTAGACTTTTATTAAACCCACCAGAAAGAGTAAGTTTTTATTAATTCATATTTTTAGCCATCCCAAACAAGAAAAGTAATTTCTTATCTTAATTTTCATACTTTTGCCAAAAAGTGAAAAATAAAGATTTTTTAGCAAGATTAAATGTGGCTTTAATCATGAATTATGAATCTTGAAAAACGTGGATAAGAAGAAATACCATGCTGGGTATATTGCTCCCTTCTAATAGAAACTGAATTTTGGCAATAACTTTTCATAAAGTTATTAAAAGGGAAAGCTCAAATTTGGAAATTGAAGGTTATTAGGGTTGATCTTCGAATTTAGGAAACTACATGCTGGACGATCTCACTATTTTAGGTCCACTTTCTCTTAATACTCCAGATCAAATCATGAATTAAAATCCATTTGGATATTTCTGAAAAGAAAAGAAATTAAAAGAAAGACCCAAGATTTGATTCAATTTATATAAATTAATTTATAATGACGAATTATGAATGTAACTTGTGCTCCTGTCAAAACTACCTATTCTCATCAATTCACACCTTAAATTCAAAAATTTTGAGCGAATATATATTGTTTGGATCCTATTATGAACTATTATAATTTTTATAGTTTACAAGAAAGTAAAACTTTTTAAATTTTTATTTCAGGAGTATGTTGTTAATTACCCACAAAACTCATGTTGATTGAATAATCTATAATATGAGTCATTTCGTATGAGAAAAAAAAAATGATATCTATAGTATAGAAGTTAAGAAATTTATTTTTATGTAAATTTTTAAAATAGTTGCTGTAGTTTTACTTGGCAGCATCTTTGGTCCCTCTATTTTCAAATTTAGCGATTTTAACCCTGTATTTTGATTGTCTCGCCAAATCAATCTAATTGGTAACAGAAGTAAGATTTTTGGATGGATTTTAAGCACATGACTAATATGTGACCTCATTTGATGATAATTTACAGTAAGATTGAAAAAATTACAATGGGATTTTGCTTGATTTATAGTAAAAATTGGAGAAAAATAAGAGAAAAAGGTCAATTTTGTCCCTCGAATGACGGTACATGTCACAAAAATATGAAAATTCATCCAAAAATATAAAATCCATTAATAATTGGACTGATTTGGAAAACATATCAAAATATAAAATTAAAATTGCAGAATTGAAACATAAGGGACCAAAATCATAGATGGGTTATAGAGACCATTCTTACAATTTACCCTTATTTTTAAGAAACAAGATATCCAATTTGTCTATCAAACTTCATATGCATACATATGTGTGTAACAAATCCTTCAAAATGAAAATAAAATAAAATAAAATGAAATAATTGGAGCATGGTTCTAATTTTATATTTTATTTTTTTTTTTACCCTTATTTAAAGGAGTAATGAATTGACAATGGGCGCCGATGAAGACGATTCTGGAGACAATGATGACGATGATGACGGTGCTACTGCCAGCGTCAGTAGAGATAGTGACGCCGAAGAGTTCAACGATAGTAATGACGACTTCAACAACCAAAGAAGGATAAAAATAATGAATGAATTTTTTATTATTATTCCAATTAATTCTCAAAAGATTCTTGAAATAAAAAGAAAAAAAGATTTGATTATCTCAATAAATTCTCATATTGTACGTATTTACTATATAATTCATAGAATGATAGATTTGTCATTTCACAAAATAGTATAACAAAATATTTAAAAGTAACATGTTTAATTGAAAACATAGTGGACATTAGATAAATTTCTTATTCATAATATATTATATTTTTAGTTGAAAAACACAGTAAAAAATTTATCACTAAAGACAGTCGAACCAACATAATCTAAATATGATTTTTAAATGAGGTAGGATTTATTTGAGAAAACATTTAATCCAGAGAACTTGGATCTCAAAGTTCCAGTAAAATAACATAAAAAATATAGAATATGATATAGAAAAGAACACAGACTTTTTTAACTAAAATTAGTTGTCCCTATCATATCTCCCTAGTGAGTTTGACACATCAATGAGTCATAAAAATTTGAGAAATTTTTATTATTTTGTAAAACATTTTCGTATGTAGAACATGAAGCCACATATCTTATGTGCCCCAAAATTCATGGTCTCCTACCTCAGTGTTTCCAACCAAGCAACACAAATCTCTAGGTGCGATTGCATGGCTGAGAATGGCAACTCGAAATTTGGAACAGAGCATCCCCTGATTCCCGTGCATTAAAACAAAAATCCTCGTCTCCAAACTTTTTGTTCTTATCCCAATTCATTCATAATGGGGTGAAATACAATGACCTTCCCTGAAATTTGCTTTTAATACACAAAATATTTCTGTCGTTTGAGAAATTACACTGATTTCTCCTGAGATTTCAAACTTGTAACAGATTTTTTTTAAAATACACTGACCACCCCTAAAATTTCGGGTTAATACATAAAGTACTCCTGAAATACACTAACCACCCCAGGAGTGCTTTGTGTATTAACCCAAAATCTCAGGGATAGTCAGTATAATTTCTCAAATGTCAGGGGAACATCTGTATTAAATGCAAACCTTATAGGAGATTATTATAATTTTTTAAATGTCAAAGGTACTTTATATATTAACATAAAATCTCAGGGATGATCAATATATTTTACCCTTTACTGAAATTTAAAATACACAAATCTCAAAATAAGATTGTGCAAGTAAAAATTGCATTGAAACATGAAAATTGGCAAGTTTTGGGCACAAAGGACTGCTAAATGGCATCAGAAAAACCCACTCCCATAGCCTAGAGCATACCCATGAGGAGTCATGGACAGCCCAAGCCCAGAAACCTTAACATCAACATTAGGCCCAAGCCCACCATTCCCACCAACAACAGAGCTCGAACCCACAAAACACCCCGGCCCACTAAACCCCTCAACCCTAACCCTCTCGGCCTGCTTCGCCACACACCTCTTCAAATCCTCCATAGCCACCTTCAACTGCTCGAGCTGGTACAGTTCAAGCCCATCGACCGGCCCCTCCCACCACCCTTTCTCTCTCCTCTCTCCCCTCCGCATCTCCTCTCCCCTCCTCCTCTCTGCCGCCAGCAAATCCAACGCCTCCGTCAGCAGCGCGTTCAGCTCGCTCGCGGCGGCACTGTCAGGAGGCATCGGCGGCGGCGGGAGGTTGCGGCGGGAGAGGAAGTGGTCGGCAACGGAGGCGACGGTGGGGTGGCCGAAGGAGAAGGGCTTTTTAGCCGGGGAGAAGACGACGATGGCGATCTCGGCACCGCAGAGGGTGCAGATTTCGCTGGCCTTCTTGAAGAGGCCGGAGCGACGCTTCGAGAAGGTCACGAGGAGGTTGCTCTCGTTTGACATTCTCGTCATCTCGATCTTCTGACGGCCCTTGCTCTTCCTCGCCATCGCTAGAGAGAATTTTGTTGAATTAGAGAGGGAGAAATGGGAAGTATATATAGGTGTGTTGGGCATTGCTTGAATTTGTTGTCGTAACCGTGGAAATTTGCTTTCCTTTTAGGTTATTTTGGATGAAAATATTTAATTGTCTTGGATCAGCTAAGCAGGTTGACGTTGGGTAAAATATATGCCTCCTCATATTCTAAGTTGGTCATATCACCTGAAAAATCACACTGTCATATTGTCAAAATAATTTTGGTCGCCCATTATATCTTCGCCACTAGATTCTTAACTCGCTTGTATACCGTAGACACATTGATATTCACATCACCAGTGGGTGAAGTTAGTTACTTCACCTGATTAGAAATCATCTCCATAAGGACTCCATCACCTCAAGACTCATTTTCCTTGACGTCGCCTACATTTGCGTACTGTTCTCTATATAGCATTCTCCTATTATCACTTTGATATCTCTGAGATCTCCTTCCATACTTATCCATCTGAGGATCACGCCGTACTTTCCTTATACGGTTCTCTATTCTCCAACTATATAAAAATCGCTCCCCCATCATTCAAATGTATGCAAAAATCTTTATTTATTCAGAGAGTTCTGGTGTTATTGCTTTGCCTAGTTTATCCGTCTTGGTCTGATTCCTACGTCGGAGGGATTTTGAGCGGCCTTATCTCGGCCGGTAATGTTTGTTCCCTTCGCGCCGAGTAGTTGCTGAGGTCTAGTGCCGAGGTGAGAGAACTATTTGACTATTGGTTGTACGTCCCAATTTTTTACCATAATAGTTTGGTGATCAAGACGTCTTATCATTTTGTAATGAATGGGCGTTCTTGATAGAAATTTTTTCAATCACAAAAGCATTCGCCATCATAGAAGCTCTGGGCCTTAACAAATGGCCTAGTGCGGCTGAGGTGCCCTCTTTGGGAGCAACTGGACGAGTGGACCTTTTGCTTGCCCCTTTGC
>BRYE01000010.1:7430573-7435573 GCA_030159115.1 Actinidia arguta var. hypoleuca | reverse complement strand
CAAATGTCAGTAACCAAAAATCAGAATTCTGAAGGAAGAATGGTCGACACCAAATGTCAGTAGCCAAAAACCAGAATTCTGAAGGAATAAGTGTCAACACCAGTGTCGACACCAAATGTTAGTAGCAAAAAAAAAATTTTTTTTTTTTTGGGAACAAGTGTCGACACCTGTACAGAAATGTCGACACCTGTACAGAAGTTTCGACACCAAATGTCAGTAGCTGAACCCAGAAAGATAAGTGTCGACACCAACATCAACACCAAATGTCAGTGACTGAAATCAAAACTCTAAAGAAATGAAGTGTCAACACCAACATCAGCACCAATCGACAATGGGTAAATTCAAGAATCTGAAGGCTTGAAGTGTCGACACCATGAAAAAGTGTCGACACCCAATGGGAGGATTCTCAAATGCACAGTTGTCTGGTACAGCACTAAAAGCTTCCCAATTACCACCAAATCACGAAAAAGTCTCTAACTTCCTAACGTATCAATTTTGGCATAGTTTTCTACCAAATAACTAACATAAAATCGAATTAATCACATGTGTAAAGCACTTATGCAACTTTATTTTATAACCACATAGGCGTATAACACATAATCAACAAGTATGTGAACACTCAACATCGAAGTTATGAAATACTTAATAAGTAAACATGTTTTTCATCACATCAACACAACGTTCAACAATCGTGAATAACGTCACCAATTGATATCCAACACCTAACCAAACGAGACTTAGTATGTTAAGCGAATAATCCAAACAAGAAAACCCTCATATATATACATTATAGTCTTGTCGAGTTAGATGCTAAACACAAATCGATAAAATTAAACACTAGAAGAAAAAAAAAATATTCATGTTCACTTAGCAACTCATCTTGTTTTAACTGTAATGCAACATACATGCACACGCAAAAATAAATAGACCACTAAAATCCCATAGTACCAAGATATTCCAACCTGGTTAGCTCTGATACCATTCTGTCGCGCCCCAAAAATCAAACCACGGGAGCGAGGTCAAAAGTCAAAGAATACGGAGAATGGTCCTACGTGGACCAATCAAAAGTGCAAAATTTAAAGGGGATATCCTACATGGACACCCGTTGAAAAGTCAAAGTTCGATACAAAAATATTAAATTTTAAAAGAGCCAAACCTTTGCCCAAATGAGTTTAATATCAAAATAAATTTTCTTTACATGTTTGAAATAAAAAAGAGGCTAACACGTGCCAATAACGAATACATATAACAAATGTAATTTAAACCTATCCTAAGGTTCTAAATTACCAAAAGAATTACATGCCTTCACTCTAAATACACAAAACATCCAATGCATTTGTGTCCACGGGAAAGCCTTCAAAAAGACCCGAACACGGTCAAATCAAGCCGAGCCTTTACCCTTATCCTTTTCACCTGAAAGTGATTTTATTTTGTTTGATTAAGCACGACGGCTTAGTAGAAAAATATTATAAAAATGTCATACTATCTATAAATTCATGAAAATGAAATGAAATGCAATGATGATGCCAGCAAGGCAATGAAACCAATCCAATGGCTTAAATGCAACAATGCCCATCCCAATGCACACACACTCTCCACACTGGAATATGGGCCACCCACACAAGGAGTGTAGCTAAAATCAATCCCCGGGAGCTAACCGAGTAAAGATTGGAGTGAATGTTTATTAGGGAGTCATCCGCCCTTTTCCTCACCACCACACCCACATCCGGAATTTTCATCCTTAATACCCCTCCATAAGGGAGTACCATCCATAAATGTATCCATCCCAATGCCGTGCAAAAGCTGACAAGGCCACAATGATGCTATGATATGGTCATGCTCAATGCCATAATCACTAATTAAATGCTCAAAATATAATGTATATATATACATATCAAATGAACAATATATCCATTTAAAATTCACAACTTATCAATATTTCAATTTCAACAATCTAAATAACCACCGAATCACATAAACACATAAGTTCATTATTTCCGTAATAAATCCAATGTTCTCACAAACATTTTATCAAACATGTGGCAAGCGTTATTAAGGTTACATTATTAATAACCTAAACATGAGATTTTTTAGGTTTTCATGGCAACATATATTCACAAAATGTGTCATCCTAACAACCAAACACACTCTAAAATCATAAAAATAAAGGTAATAGGGCATTAACACAATATTAAACTACTTCTTGACAAATGATGGATTTTTAGAAAAATGGAGGCCCAAACGGAGTCCTATCAAAATTTCACTCGATTGAAATTGAAGGGCTCGACGATACGGTCAACTTTCGTTCTTTGTGCGAAGGTCGGATGTCGCCGGAAAGTGATCGAAAATGGTGATTTCGACCGGACCTCTCTTTGGAGAGAGAGAGAGAGAGAGAGAGAGAGAAAGAAAGTGAGAGAGAGAGAGAGATATGGCTGGATTTTTTTGGGGAGGAGGAAGTGTATTGGGGAAGGGAAGTGTGTTGAGAAAGTTTTCCATGGGCTTTGTTATGGTGTATCACACTCACACATTAACACATTTACACCTTCCATTTAATTTCAATTGGCCTAACCCATAAATAATCTAACAAGTAATGGGCCTAGACCAACAATAATTCATAACCTATTTGGCCCATGGCCAAACAATCAATACCATTAATGGACATTTATGGCCCAAGTCCAAACCCAAAATAAATAAATTTCAAAACATTACAAGTTACTTTGCCCAGGCGAGTAGATAGTATAGTCTCGCCCTCATCAGGGATCCTATCTTGCATCCCAGCCAGGAAGGAGTACGTTTTCCTCAGGCAATCTAAGTCGCCCTGAGTCATGGCACTGGTTTTTTCAAAAGGAGCATTAGTATCTGCCTCAGGATTTTCCCCGTGATCAAAGGATTCTTCCTGGAGAGGAGATCCTTCAGGAGGGGGTAAAAGGAATTGGTTAGCTTCTTCAGCCATGAATGATGTTTCTCCTAAGTGCTTTAACACCCAAGATGGTAGAGAATTTTTTGAGTCTCCCACGTCGAGCCTACAAGACATAAATTATAGACAAGGAAGATTTAGCAATACTTACTTAAGTAGAGGCAAGGTTACTTGCTAACGAGGGCGAGATGTATGTCAGAGCTGGGGCATCAGTTTTGTAGCAAAAGTAAAAGAGTACAAGTGAATGGGGTGACCCCCTATTTATAAGAAGTACCGAGGGCCAAGATCTGTATGCATCAACGGTTCAAATCACACGGCGTTTTGATTTCCGAGAATGAAAACCGTCATTCCCGCCAAAATATGCCAGAACGCCATTTAACACAATCATTCACATGACTGCCAATGAAGGCACGCCATCATTACTTACCCACGTCATCAGAAGGTAGCTACTTCATTTGTTACTCGAAGATCCCAAATGTCCCACCTCAGCATCTCGAGTCGGGGGCTACTGATGTGGGATAAAATATTTGCCTATTGATATTCCAAGTTGGTCACATTGCCTGGAGAACCGCACCGCCATATTGTCAAAATAATTTTGGTCGCCCACCATATCCTCGCCACCAGATTATCAACTCACCTGTATACCGTAGACATACTAATCTTCACATCGCCAGTGGGCGAGGTTGGTTACTTTTCATGATTAGAGACCATCTCCATAAGGACTCCACTCCTTGACGTCGCCTACAATTGTGGACTGCTCTCCATATTGCATTCTCCTATTATCACTCTGATATCTCTGGGATTTCCTTCCGTACTTATCCATCCGAGGATCACGTCGTGTTTTTCTTATACGGCTCTCCATTCTCCAACTATATAAAGGTCGCTCCCCCATCATTCAAAGGTACGCCCAAACTCTTATTTATTCAGAGAGTTCTGGTGTTATTACTTTGCCTAGTTTATCCGCATTAGTCTGATTCCTACGCCGTAGAAGTTTTGAGCGGCCTCACCCTAGCCGGTAATGTTTGTTTCCTTGTCTGCGCAGGTCACCCAAGTGATTACCGAGGTTCAGTACCGATGTAAGAGAGTAATTTGACTGTTGGTTGCTCGTCCCAGTATTCTACCACAACACAAGTGATTGAATTGATGTCACGTGTTCACCATAGCCTTTGCAGCAATTCGATTGGTCTCCGTTTAGTCATTGTATTGTGCCATCAAAGTCATCCCTATTTTATTCAGAACGTGAGCTTGCCGATGGACGAGATCGACGCCAGCACCATGGTTGGTAGGGGTGGGCATGGGTCGGTTCTGAGTCAGACCCAGAACCGACCCGACCATTCACGGTTCCAAATTTTTGGACCCAGAACCGACCCGAGCATTCGAGAGAACCGAACAGAACCGAACCGAACGGTTCGGTTCGGTTCTTCGGTTCTCTCGGGGTCGGGTTAGTTCGGGTCGGGTCGGGTTTACCCAGCTCATTTAGACTCTTGTGAACACTAAAAAATACAAATAACTCCTACACAATTATATATTTTTTAAAATAATACAAATTAACATCCAATATAATTTAAAATAATACAAATTAACATCCAATATAATTTAAAATAATACAAATCGAACCACTCTGAGAACCGTATTAATATATTCTCGGGTCTATATATCGGTTCCGTATTCGGTTCTCCTTCGGGTCGGTTCGGGTCGGTTCTGGGTAAAAAAAAATATAGAACCGAGAACCGACCCGAACCGGACGGGTATTTTATTTTTAGACCCAGAACCGAACCGAGGTGATGGTAGACCCGAACCAACCCGATCCAATGAGGTCGGTTCTGGTCGGTTCTCGGGTCCGACGGGTATTTTGGACACCCCTAATGGTTGGTGGTGAGCCTACTGGTAGTGGCATGCTTTAATACTGCGAGAGTGACGTAAACACCAAGGATGTCGACATTGCGGAGGGATGGGGTTTCGTGGGGATGGAGGTTTTGGTTGTTGGGTGTGGGTTAGGGTTAGGGTTAGATGGGATTCAGGATTTAGGAGTAAATTTTCAATGCAATTGTTAGACTACACGTGATGTTGACGAAATATACAA
>BRYE01000010.1:7393073-7405573 GCA_030159115.1 Actinidia arguta var. hypoleuca | reverse complement strand
TTCAATTTGATTCCCTTCCCTTCCCTGCTTCTCTTCTTTCTAATCAAAAAGAGATACCCTCTTTGTATTAATTTCCTTTTGAATCAAAAACAGAATACCTCATTGCAGTAATTTCAAAAGCTCCCAACGCATCATTTTATTTTATTTTTTTATTCTAAAGCAAACTAAATGCTTACTTAGATTCAGAATTAGTACATCTATTTTTTTCTCTTCTTTTTGATTCAAAAATAGGATAACTAATTTCTTTTCGAATCAAAAACAGAATACTCTCCTTTCTCCATCTCTTCATTTCGAAATTACTACTTCTATTCGTACTAATTTCTTTTCAAATCAAAAACAGAATACCTCGTTGCATTAATTCAAAAGCTCCCACCGTTCCTTTTTTATTTTCAATTTTAAGCAAACTGAATACTTACTTAGATTCGGAATTCATACTTCTTATTTTTTTCTCTTCTTTCCGAATCAAAAACAGGGTACGCTTGTTGTATTAATTACTTTTCAAATCAAAAAAAGAACACCCTCCTTTCTTCTTCAGTTATTTTTGGAATTATTACCCTCTTTTTATTTATTTTCGAATCAAAAACAGAATACCTCGTTGCATTAATTGCAAAAGCACCCAATGCATCATATAATTTCTCCTCTTTTTTTTTCAAATCAAAAACAGAACACCCTCCTTTTCTTCTTCTGTTATTTTTGGAATTAGTACCCTCTTTTTATTTCTTTTCGAATCAAAAACAGAATACCTCGTTACATTAATTGCAAAAGCACCCAATGCATCATATAATTTCTCCTCTCTTTTTTTTCTTCCATTCAGATATGCATAATAAGTGTCAAATAAGGGATTTTCTTGTAGCAAACCTGCACAATCCCAGTGTGATCTCGAAGGTTGAGGAAAGTGAGGCCTCCATGGATCCGATGAAGCGCGACTAAATAGTACTATAATACGATTGTTAAAAGAGCTTATGAAAAATCTTAAAGGCGACTAAATAGAAGTGGTAAACGAGATTAGACATAGTATACAGAAAAATAAACAACAAATAGCCATAATAGAAAAAGGAAAAACATCATTAGATAAATATCCCTAACCATATAAAGGAAACACAATCGAAAATCCCTTCAAACTCATTCCAGTACTTTAGAAGCGAAAATAAATAATGTATCTAAGTAACTACACTATAGAACAATTAGGAAATATGATAGAAATTGAAAAAGATAATGAAATCAAGCACAAACTATTATTTGAAATAGCAAAAAAAATAGACAAAATGGACGAATTGGAGATTGGAGAAATAAACAATAGCAGAATAGAAGTAAAGGAAGATCTGAATAAATAATCAGGATTAATAAGTTTAAGAGAACTGGAACAAATTCCCTTAGAAGAACTAGAAAAGTGTGAAGAAAGTAATGATATGAAGTTGTTCGCTATTACCAACAAACGTTAGATTTAGGCCCTGTTTGGTTTATTAACTTTCAAGTTCTTTTGTCTTTAGTGAATTTATTGTACCGTTTTGATCAAAATATATACTTTCTCGGTTACTCTTGACAAGAGGAGTCCGAAAATTAAAAAAAAATCATCTAATTTGAAAAAAGTTCAACTAGACGAAAAAAATGTCGTTTGATCAAAATTTTATACTTTTATCCAATAGTTTTTGTGAATTAGTGAACTTTTTTCAAATTAGATAAAAAAAAATTCTATTTTTAGACTACTCTCATCAAGAGTAATTGGAAAGTATAAAATTTTTGATCAAATGACAAAAAATCACTAAAGAAAAAAAAACTCGAATACTAAGAAGTCAAAAAAAAAAAAAAAAAAATCCACATCCCAAACTAGGCCTTATTAGCTTCACAAAAAAACTTCAAGACTCTGTTTGTAATTAAAAAAAAATAATGTAAAAACTGTAATCAGCAAATGACAAAATATACCTAAATCAGATAGTTAAGGGATGAAATAGATGTAATCGACAGTTCGATGACAAAGTAGAAAAAACCCGAATAGTTTGAGGGTAAAAAGTGATAAAAAAAACTGAGACAAAAATAAAAAAATAAATTGTTATCATGCTCAAATAATAAGTCATTTTGGTAATTTCCTCTTGTTTATTTATTAATAAATACATAATTTTTTTAAATAAATTTAATAATATTTATAAAAAAATAACGATAATAGATAATAAATCTAATAATACATGTGCTATGCATAACATATAATTTTATAGGTATAAAAAAAATTATACCGTAATTTGACAAAAAATATTGAAAAGAAAAGGTGACATATATTATTGTATTATTTGAAACCAATAATTGCGGAAGACTTTATATAAACATACTTTTATTTAAATAAGAAGAAAATTTTACAAAGAGAGAGAGAGTTACACAAGAGAGGGAGAGCACAAGAAGAAGAGATAGTCTAAAACTTATTCTGCCTTATAATTAGGGAAAACAATCCCTTAAATAGAAAGAAAGCAAACACGCCGAGTACTCAGTGGGCCTCATTGACACGGGAAAATATTCTTTCTATTATACAAAAGACAGTTTTTCTGCCTTAAATGCGGTAATGACTGAAGACCAAAAATAAAAAGAGAAAATAAAATATACTTTTAAAAAGAAAAGAGAAAAACATTCATTACTTTATAAAAAGAAAATAATTGAAATTGAAACCAGATATAACTGTGACCGACACTATAGCTGAAATGAATGCTTTCAATTTCAATTATTTTCTTTTTATAAAGCAATGAATATTTTTCTCTTTTCTTTTTAAAAGTATCTTTTACTTTTTATTTTTATTTGTGGCCTTCAGTCACTCCCGCACTTAAGGCGAAAAAGTTATCTTTTTTATAATAGAAATAATCTTTTCACGTGTCGATGGGGCCCACTGAGTACTCGACGTGTTTGCTTTCTTTCTATTTAAGAAACTGTCTTTCTTAGTTGTAAGACAGAATAAGTTTTAGACTATCTCTTCCTCTTGCTCTCTCTCTCTTTGTAAAACTTTCTTTTTACTTAAATAAAAGTTTGTTTATATAAAGTCTTCCGCAATTATTGGTATCAAAGCCAGGTTGGATCAATGAGAGGCGGCTAATCTTCTCTGTTAGCCTCTATCAGGTATGAATCTGAAATTATTTATAAATGTACTCATCTTTCTTTTTATGTTATGGAAAAAGTAGTACATAAACAATCTCATGTAATAGCTATTTAGTATTAGTATTGTTTATCTAATTTTATAGTTGATACTTATTCTAAAACAATCACGGATGAATATTTGTCACGTTAAGCTGGACCTATGCCGTTAATGCTAAGAGGGCGATAGGCGATTATGGTCATTGAAGGCTTATAAATCGTTGACCGATGAATCTATAATTGTTTGTCGAATTTGAATCCTATAAGAAAAAAATAAACAATTATAGTAAGGTTGTTTTAGTACTATACACAAAAAAAAAATGAATTAAATGAATCTATACAAGAATTTGTTTATTATTCTTGTATAGACTTTACTAATAAAATCTGATGTGGGAAAAATACACGCCACCTCTTAAGTTCTAAATATTCTAAGTGGTGCACATCGCCCAAGGGTTCACAACACCCACTTTCTTGGTCGCCTCGTGTTATTAAAAAAGAACTTAACTCCACTTCGCCTAACACAAATGGTTCCTCCAAATCGCCATTGGGCGAGGTGGTTTATCTCACCCGAGAGAGACGTCTCCATGAAAACTTATTCTCCAAAAGTACTTCATCCCCATCAGAAGTCTATTTCCATGAGACTCCTCCATTTATCCTTCTTCCTGATAAGTCCATCTCCATGAGAATTCCACCATGACAAGGGAACCATCTCCGATAGATTCCATCTCCATTACAACACCTAAAAATACGGACTGCTCACCAGATAGCATCCTTATGTTATCTCCGGATTATTGAGATATCCTCCCATACTTATCCTTCCGAGGAACTCGCCGTGATTCACCTACATGGCTCATTACTCCATTTATATAAAAGTCGCTCCCCATTATAAAAAGGTACACTCAACACAGGCATCACACACATTTATTATTGTGCTTTCTATACTGCCTTAACTTATCTCCTGATCGTCTTGGTCTGATTCATACGCAGGAGGAGTTTTGAGTGGCCTCACCCCGGCCGATTAATTTTGTTCACTAGTGTGCAGGTCACCGCTGTGTAGGCCGCCCTAGCTTTAGCTGAGGTCTAGCGCTAAGGTCGAGGAGCAACTCTTACTATTGGTTGCTCTCTAAAATTTTTACCATAACAGTTTGGCACCGTCTGTGGGAACGATAGTTCTCTTTATCCCATGCACCTGCGCAACCGATTATTATCCAGACCAAGCACTAGCAGCCCTTTAGATAACAGAGCTCGTCCAATGGCTAACATTAGCCAAGCTGTAGATCTAGAGGGCTTTCATCGTGAGATACATGGTATGGCCGAACAGATGAGAATCATGAACGAAAATAACGCCCTCCTAATACAGCACCTTACCTCAAATAACCTGCACCTCCTCCTCCGGTACCTCCTCGTCGCTCTCATCAATCGGGTAATAATGAATCCCAAAGCCATCGCAGTACAGGGCAAGATAGGCGTCGTCATTCTCCTAGTCCCCTGCCCCGATGAGAAAAGAGCTCCTCTTCGTTAGAATCGCGATCTTCCAACAAAACTCCAGGGTTGGAAGGCGAGGAAGTGAGGCGAGGTAGGTCTCCTCGTTGGGTCGATCAGGTACCCAGGCACCAAGACAATTCCACGTCTCAAAAGATCAGGGATCTAGACGCCCGCCTGGATGCCATCAACACAAGGAACAATGCTCCAATAACTGTAGACGATTTGATTAGACAAACTGAGCCACCCTTCACCCAAAGAATAATGAGAGCCAAGGTGTCGTCAAGATTCAAATTACCCACTCAGCTCAAGATCTACGAAGGGAAAACAGACCCAATGGATCACTTGGATTCATATAAGAATTTGATGTATCTCCAAGGGTACTCGAACGAAATCATGTGCAAAGCTTTTTTCGCTACATTGAAAAGATCGGCGAGGTCGTGGTTCCGAAAATTATCTCCTAGAAACATTGATTCCTTTGGCGATCTGAGTAGACTCTTCGTCGCTAATTTCATGAGCTGCAGGATCAGGTAGAAAAATGCATCTCATCTTTTCACCATTCACTAGAAAGAAACAGAGAACTTGAAGGATTATGTGAAACAGTTTAACCAGGCCATATTGGAAGTTGAAGATCCCAGTGACAAAGTATTCGTCATGGCAATAATGGAGGGACTTCGCCCTAGTCCCTTGTTCGATTCCCTATCAAAAAATATCATGTCCATTCTCCAAAGTAAAGCTGATAAGTACTTCGCCGCGAAAGAATTAGCCGAGGCCAAACGAAGGCGAAGAGAAAAAGATGATCATAAGAGCCTGATACAAGGCGATCTGATTACAGGGACGACGAACCAAGAAACAAGAAGCCCAACCGTGACTCAAGATGGACCAACGAAAGGGGACCTCGTACCCCACCTTGCCACATAGAATTGGTGTAACCCCCGCTCAACACTCCAATTGCCCAAGTTCTTACAAAAATTAAGCACGAAGAATTTGTCAAGTGGCCTTTAAAAATTAAAACTGATCCCCAGAAGAGAAATAAGAACAAGTATTGAGAGTTCTACCGAGACCATGGCCATAACACAGAAGACTGCTTTCATCTAAAGAAACAAATAGCTGACCTTATCAAACAAGGATATCTGAGAAAGTATGTCAGTGATCGCCCTCCCCCAATTCACCAGAAAGAAGATACGGCGACAACCGACCTACTGCTGGAGATATACACGTGATCCATGGCGGATTTGGATCCAGGGAAAATTCGAATTCATCCAGTAAAAGCCATGCCAGAAGTGCCAGTAGGGTAACTGAAGAAGTATCTACCCTCTCCTCGCCAATGATCGATATTCACCCACCAATCACCTTTAACAACGATGATTTGCAAGGTTTACACTTACCTCATGACGATGCCTTGGTCGTTTCAGCCATTATTGTCAATTTCAATGTCCAAAGAATCTTGGTTGACAATGGTAGTTTGGCTGATATCCTATTCATCTCGACATTCGAAAAAATGAAGATAGGACGCGACAAACTACCCCCCTTCCTTACACCTTTGTTGGGCTTCGGAGGAAATGTGACTCATCCACTCGGATGTGTTAAATTGCCAGTAACTTTGGGAATAGAGCCTCACTAAACCACTGTTTGGCAGGACTTCATCGTAGTAGATTGTCCTTCCCCGTATAACGCGAGATTAAGGCGATCACCTCAACCTACCACCTAAAAATGAAGTTTATCACTTCAACAGGGGTGGGTGAAGTAAGAGGCGATCAGAAAGTGGTCGGGCAATATTTTATTTCAGCTATGAAGATTGAAATCTCCTTAGCCCCGAATACCCAATAGCAATTACCGATCGACGATGGCGAGATAGAACCTTTGAGGGACGAGGTGGAACAAGTTGTCTTGCTGGATCTCCGAGAAATTGAAAACACCAAACCCCTCAAATAAACTTCTCCGATCTCCATACACCCAAGATATCCTGATCGCCACATTATGATCGGAACTGAACTTACTGACGAATTACGTAATGCTTTAGTGGAATTTTTGAAAAGAAATTATGACGTTTTTGCCTAGTCATAGGGCGACGTTCCGAGCATTGATCCCCAAGTCGCCATGCATAAATTATATACCAATTCCAGACATCCTCCAGTTCACCAAAAGAGAAGGAAATTGGCCCCCAACCGATTAAGAGTTATTGAAGAGGAGGTGACCACACTCGTAAAAGCTAAGGTCATCAAAGAAGTCCATTACCCGAAATGGCTAACTAATATTGTCGTCGCCCCCAAAAGGGAAGAAGTAGAGAGTATGAGTTGATTTCACTGACCTCAACAAGGCGTGCCCAAAAGATAATTTTTCTTTACCAAAAATTGATTTAATAGTTGACGCCACGTCCAAGCATGAACTTCTTAGCTTCATGGATGCCTTTTCGGGATATCACCAGATCAAGATGTTTCCCCCCGACGTAGAGAAGACTACATTTATCATAGAACGAAAATTATACTGCTACAAGGTCATGCCATTTGGTCTGAAAAATGCTAGGACAACATACCAAAGATTAGTAAACAAAATATTCAAGGAGCTGATTGGAAAGACCATAGAAGTATACATAGATGACATGCTCGTCAAAAGTGCCAAAGCAGCAAACCACATCGCCCACCTTGAAGAGGTTTTCGACATTCTGAGGAAATACCGAATGATGTTAAATCCTTCCAAGTGCATTTTTGGTGTATCGTCCGGAAAGTTCCTAGGATTGTTGGTAATCAAACGAGGAATTGAAGCAAATTCGGATCAGATCCAGGCTCTACTTAAAATGAGCTCGCCCAAAAATATCCATAAAGTTCAGCAGTTAACTGGACGAATTACCGCCCTGAACCTATTTGTTTCTAAATCGGCTGACAGATGCTTACCATTCTTCAAACTTCTAAGAAAAAATCAAAGTTTTCAATGGATTGAAGAATCGAAAGGAGCATTCCAACAGCTCAAAAAGTACTTGAGATCGCCTCCTGTGCTTGTGGTGCCAACCACGGGAGATGAGTTGTTTGTATACCTATCCGTCTCGCCAACTGCAGTAAGTATTATGCTCATTCGAGAAGAAAACTGAGTTCAAAAACTGGTATATTATGTTAGTAAGGTCTTGATGGTTGCCGAGAATAGATACGTAAAGATAGAAAAGATCGCCTATGCTCTTCTGATCGCCGCCAGAAGGCTTTGCCATTATTTTCAAGCCCATCCAATCACCGTGTTGACTGACCAACCACTAAAGCAAATTCTTCAATGACCAGACACCTCGGGAAGACTTCTGAAATGGTCCATCGAGTTGAACGAATTTCATATTGACTACAAACCAAGAACGGCAGTAAAAGCCCAAGCCTTAGCCAACTTTGTGGCTGAATTAACTCATGAAACCGATCCAAAAGTTCTCTCGGAGAAAGAGATTCCAACATCGCGGAACTCAAACCAGAACCTCGGCCGCTCAGACAAGGATCTTGGGAGATGGAAATTATTTGTAGATGGGTCTTCAAACCAGCATAGATGTGGTGCAGGACTTGTCCTCCAAACCCCGTCTGGATTGCAACTGGAGTATGCTATACAAATTGGGTTTAAAGCCACCAACAACGAAGCCGAATACGAAACACTCCTCGTTGGATTAAGGATCGCCACTAGGTTAGGAGTAGATTCAATGGACGTTTATAGTGATTCACAACTAGTGGCAAACCAAGTCTAGGAAGATTACCTCGCTAGGGATGTTCAGATGACAGCTTATTTAGGTGAAGTCAAAAGCATGACTCAAAAAATTAAAAGCTTTACCATTCGACAGATCCCCAAAGAGGAGAACAGAAAAGCTGACACCGTTGCCAATCTTGCCTCCACTTTCGATTTTATATCAGACAGAGATATACCTTTGGAATTCTTGTCCAATCCAAGTATTGAGATCACAAAACCTGTCTATCCAACAAAAACAAACCCAACATGGATGGATGAGATTGTCGCCTACCTCCAGCAAGGCACACTACCAATGGATAAACTATAAACTCCAAACTCGTCGGATCCGATAAAGATCTGTGAGGTTCTGCCTTTTTCATGGAATTTTGTACAAATGATCTTTTTTAGGTCCTCTCATAAGATGTCTCCAACCTGACGAAGTTGATTATGTAATGAGGGAGATTCATGAAGGCATCTGTGGAAATCATTCGGGAGCGAGGTCGTTAGTACGAAAAGAAATTCGGTAAGGCTACTTCTGGCCTTAGATAGAACGTGATGCAATAACATACACTAGAGAATGTGACAAGTGCCAGCAATTTGCATCAGTAAGCCACATCTCCCATACTAAAATGGTGCCAATAACTAGCCCATGGCCATTTACCCAATGGGGGATTGACATACTAGGACCTTTGCCTCAAGCTCCTTTATAAAAAAAGTTTTTGATCGTCGCCATTGATTACTTCACCAAGTGGGTAGAAGCAGAACCACTCGCCAAAATCACCGAGAAGATTACAAGGAATTTTGTGTGGAAAAGTATCGTCTGCCGATTTAAAATTCTCAAGGTTCTCATCTCGGACAACGCCATTGACAATGATGGGTTCAGACAATTCTGTTCAAATCTCGCCATATCACATCATTTCTCTTCACCTAGTCATCCCCAAGCCAACGACCAAGTCGAAGTTACTAACAGAACCATCTTAAGGAATCTAAAGACAAGACTAGATAAGTCAAAAGGTGAATGGGTAGAGGACCTGTCGAGCATATTTTGGGCATATCATACAACTAGCAGGGTTCCTACTAGCGAGACACCTTACTCCATGGTCTACAGAACAGAATCGGTGATACCCGTTGAGATCTGAATGCCAAGTTTTAGGACCTCAAATTTCGATAAAGATAATAATGAAGGCGAGCTGAGACTCAACCTTGACCTCCTTAATGAAAAACGGGAACAGGCAAGCATACGCCAAACAACTTATAAACACCAAGTCGCCAAATATTATAATCAAAAAGTTAAAAATAGGTCGTTCCTACCTAGCGACCTGGTCCTAAGAAGGGTTACCCTATCTATCAAAGAGCCACATGAAGGAAAGCTAGGCCCAACTTGGGAAGGCCCCTATAAGGTCGTCAAAGTATCTAGATCAGAGACTTATTGACTTGAAGACATGAATGGAAAAGCACTCCCCCATCCTTGAAACGCCGAGCATCTGAAAAAATATTACCAATAACATATCCAGTCGCCTTGAAAATCAGCCTGCCTGGGCAATATACGGTTGTAATCGTTGCTAGTTTATTCTAATAAAATTTCTCCAGTTTATTTTAATCATCCTTGTTCACCAGTGTATCCACAAATTGCAGGATGAAAGTCGCCAAGATCTTGATCGCTAGTTCGTTATAAAACGACGGAGGCATCTTGATCGCCATCTTGGAAGTCGCCAAGTTCTTGATCTCTAGTTCGTTATAAAATGACGGAGGCATCTTGATCGCCATATTCAAGATCGCCAGTTTGTTATAAAACGACGGAGGCATCTTGATCGCCATCTTGGAAGTCGCCAAGATTTTGATTGCCAGTTCGTTATAAAACAATGGAGGCATCTTGATCGCCAAATTTAAGATCGCTAGTTCATTATAAAACAGAGGCATCTTGATCGCCAGTTCATTTTAAAACGACGGAGGTATATTGGTCACCATGTTGAAAATTGAAAATTCCAGATTGTTGTTTTAAAATGGTCGAGGAATCTTGATCGCCATGCAATTCAAATTAAAATAAGGCATTATAATTAAGGGTGCCAAAAAATTAATGCCAGTACAAACAAAATTTGAATAAGTAAAATGATCATTCATTCATTCAAAAATAATTACACATTGCCAAAAAAAATAAAAAAATAATAATAATTACGAGGGAGGAGGGTTTGCATCGCCTTTTTCAACAATTTCATCTACCCCTTCCCATTCTTCATCCATGTCCTCCTCGGCGAGCAGGTCATGATCGAGACCCATTTTCTCCAAGTTGATGGCGAGGTCGGGATGATGGCAACGAAGCTGTCACTTGTAGAAGTCAAATCCTTCACCGAAATACCTGGAGGCAGCATCTTCAACAGCCCCCAAGAAATCTGACGAGGATTTAATCTCCTCGACAGCTGATTTTCTAGATCGACCCAGCATTTCCCTCAACTCCGCCACTAAAATCCCAGCCTTCTCCAAACTATCAGCGAGGGTGTCTATTTCATTTTTTAGTTTGACAAACTCGTCGCCGGCTTGTTGCTCCCGAACTCGGGCCTCGGCCAATTGCTGCTCCAGATCACCAGATAATTTTTGGAGGCAGGAGACTTCACTATCTAAAGAGGTGGCTCGCCCTTGAAGGGATGCCTCTTCAACAGTTTCCCTGCTCTTGACCGCTAGGGAAGATCAGAGCACGAGCGCCTACTACAAACAAATCTTTTTAGAATAACTTGAGCACATTTAACAAAGATAAAATAAAGAGTCGAGGTAGTGTCGAGATAATACTTGGCCAAGGACATGAAAAAATTTGGAGGCAGTCTGGTCCAAGGACAGCTGCCCCACCTTCTCTTGGTTCGAAGGAGGGATCACTCCTCGGAGGATCTTCTCGGCTATAGAAGGACTCCCCAGAATGGAAGCCCTAGGACCGAGGATAGTTCCCAGTGAGGGCGAGCTCCCTTCCCCGGATCTCAAAGAGGTGGTGGCTCTCGGACGATCAGTAGGACCATACGTTTTATTTTTAGGTTCAGGATTGATGGCGGGCTCCTTCCCTTTGGGGTTGTCCCTAGAGTTATCATTCTTATTCGACGAGATGGAAGGATCGTCCATTGGTCGTTTCTCGCCAATTACCACTCCTTTAACGAGAGTGAATTTTTTGGCCGAGCTTTCACCCTTGGCCTTCTCTACTTTCTCGCCAAGTTTTTTCAAGCTAATCCTCATCGACATAGCCGTAAAATAAAGAACGAATATTAGATATGAAAAAATAAATGATAAGAATAGACTAAGAATTTATACCATCCGATTAAGCTCGGGAGGTAGTCCGGAATCCGACCAGAATTTCGATGTCGGGTCCGAGCTTGATCCCGAGACAGACGGGAAAAATTCTAAAAGGGGATCTTGAACTTTTTCTCCTAACCATCTTAGCAAGGTCAGGTCGGGGATATGAGGTAGAATCATCTTTAGTTCCTTCTTAAGGGTCCTTAGGTATTCTATTGAGTCATCTCAAGATTGGCTATCCTACTAGATGTGTTCACCACGGGAAGGGCGGGACTCACCCACGTCACCCGACGACGTTGGTGGCGCATGCCCTTGAGGCTCCTCGCTCTCAGTCCTGGATGCCATATGTCCGGGAGAGCAAAAAACTCGACGAAACGATTTCAATTTGAGAAGCATGGGAACTAAAAAGCGCCTACGTTCTGCCTCCGATTTTGAAATCTCGTCGAAAAGCTCCTGCTCATACCCGAGCAACCTGGGCGGATCATTGCAGTGTTTATCTGAAAGATACCATAGAATATTAGTTTGGATTTTATAAATAAATAAATTAAAATTTATAATGGAATTAAAACCGACCTAGGACATTCTGTAATCTCGGGACCCTTGGCACTCCCTCCCGAGGTGAATCATCATGAAACTCCCAACTATCCCCGGAGGTAAAGAAGAATTTGTTCTTCCACTCTTCACGTTACTGGGGTATCCTCCGAGGATAATTTTCTTATATCTCCCCTTATAATATAGTCACCCTTGATCCGGTTTAGGGTTGCTATTAAGAAAAAATATGTTCCTAAACTCGGAAAGGGTCATCGAATATTTATATGCTCGCCACAATGCCATGGTGCAGGCGATACTTCGCCACGCATTGGGGACGAGCTGAGCCGGGCCAATATTATAAAACATTAAAATCAATCTAACGGTAGGATGAATGGGAAAGCGAAGACCCGCGG
>BRYE01000010.1:7383073-7388073 GCA_030159115.1 Actinidia arguta var. hypoleuca | reverse complement strand
CATGGTCCTTACTCATAGCAGAAAAATATATAAGGTTTGTTTTGTATGAAAGTGTGATATGGCCTCATTAATTATGACAATGTCTTACCTTTGAATTTAGTTCTTTTTATATTATTTCACTTCATATGATATGTGCAATCCGAAGCCCTCCCGTAATCCTCTTTGTTGCTTTATTCATGGTGAGTTATCAAGATGTTTCTTGGCAATGATTTTCTTTTGTATTTATCTTTGCTTAGAGATGATAGAGTACTTGGATATGTCTCCTTTTTTTTTTTTCTCTTCATTCCTATAACTCAATTTTCCATCTATCTCCTATTCATTTTGTGCTTCAAGATGTACAAATTTTAGCATCGCACGTACTGATTTTTGAAGTTGATAGTTTCAGTTTGACATCGAAGCTTCATATCCAAAAAAAGAAAACAAAAATCTCCAAGTCCCGATTAAAATAAACATAAGCAATGAAGGAGGAAATGTGGATGCCAGGCATCAATGGAAATAGAAGTATGGTTTATTTATGTTTTTTAATAAATAAATTTTATTAATTTATTTATGTTTTTTTAATATTGATTGATTTATGAAATAATTACTAAATTCTTTGGGGGGCTGAACTTTTATTAAATTTGATCTTCATTTTTTAAGTATGGTTTGGTTACAATTGAGTCGGTTGACTAACTAGTCCGTTATACAATTTTTCAAAATTTCACAACTTTATGTCTCCATAAATGTAAGTTGTAGTATTGGAGTTTTTTAATGTGCTTGGATTTGTTTATTCATTTGCGCACTATAACCAAAGAAATTTGTACAAATCTTCTCTTAATAAAATATGAGTAAGTTAAGGATTTTTATCCTATTAAATCTTGACTAATAAGCATGAGTAAATTAAAAAATTAAATCGTATTAAATCTTTCTCTCAATGCAATCCTGGACTCAAAAGAAATTAATTTCGTTTTCGTTCTAGTCTTTCCTCATAAAAAAATCAACTAGATTTTCAATAAGACGCTAATTAATAAATAAAAATTATTAGAAACTCAAATCATACTTATGGAGCCATAAATTAGGGGATCCAATCACATAAAGAAAACTTTTTTTTAACAAAAATACTTGACTTTAAACCACGATAAATTGAAAATTTTGCAAAGACAAACATACTGATAGTGAAAGAAGCACAAGACAAATGTGAATTTTTTTTATTTTTAGTAAAAATATAATATTAAATGTTAAACCCATGGGCCTATGGATAAAATGTTAACTTTCTTGCAATTCACAACTTTTGTATAGTTGGTTAACAAAGAAATCTTTTATTGTTAAATTGGGATTGCTTCATGTTCTATTTGGACAAAGGATTTGATGAAAAAAAAATAAAAATATTGAAAAAAGAACATATGATTCAAATTTAATATTTTCTTTATTCCACAAATTTTCTTAAATAATTGATCCAAATATAGCCCACCCGAGAATAAATTACATAATGATGTTTACTATATAAATAATATTTTGATTTTTTTTTTCATTCCATAATGGTATAAACAACTTTTAGTACAAATGCTCAACTTTTAGAACAGAAAAAAATTAACTATCAACAAATCTCATTTTTTATGTGTCCCTAGTTAATTTTTTCTGTTCTTTCTTTTGCATAGTTGTTATAATTTACTTTATTTAATTAGGAGGGTATGCGCCGTCTAGGCTTTTATATTATTTCAAAAAAAGACGAAGAAAGAAATGTGGTTTTCTTTTCTTTTTATATGATTCATCCTGTCTTCTGTCTATCTAACTACTATTACATCTTTATATGATTTATAGTTTTAAATCTTTAATTTTATTTATTTATAGAATAAAATATGTTCACAACCACTTTCTGAAAAAAGTTAAGAAAATACTAATATTATGGTAATCACATTTCCATCAAAGGTGATTGTTAGTTATATATGTTCTACCTTATATTGTGAGATTGTTATAATGACTTATTTTAAATTATAATATTTTATGGATAGCATGGGTTAATACTAGACAGAAATTAAAACCTTGGTTATATTGGTCATATGATGCTAGATCTTTGTTGATGTTTTTTCATTTTTTAACTCAAGTAAGCATCATTTTGAGAGACGGAGGGAGTCGGCAGAGCCTCAATGAGCCAAGTTGTTTGCTTCTATGTCAACATTTTTCTAAGTACTTTAAATTAATACCGCTTTCACACTTTCTATAAAAATGATCGAGTTAGAAAAAAAATAAAACAGCAACCGAGGTATAAAGTTCAAGTTATATAGATTAGAACTTTTGCCTTTTAATATTTTTATTAGTTACGTCGACGTTTTCACTTTTGTCAGAGTAAATAGATTTTATGTGTAAGTTTAAAAAATAAGAGTGTATGTGTTGAGGGGTGAGATACATGGGATATAAAAAAAAATACATGGGATACAAAAAAGTTTCTCTTGCCGCCTAAAAAAAAAATACTAAATGCGTGATTTTAAAAAAAAATTATGATATAATAATTGAGGGACAAAAGATAAAAGTGAATATATAATCAATTTTATTTTTTAAAAAGTATTCGGTGCATAGCACGTTAATGCTATTATTAATTACTCCAAATCTTTTCATAATCAAAAAAAGAGAAAAAAGATATTGATAAAATAAAATTTTAGAAAAATTACAAAAATAACATGTATTTAGATTAAAATAAGCATTGGCTTCAAGCTATGCACAGAAAAGTGATTACAATATTCATAATTGTTTGTTTAGTTATTTAATAAATTTTAATCTAAAAACTTATCGTTATTTGGGGTTAATGACACTTTGCCTCATTGAAGTATTAATCGATTCTCACTTTGACCCTTAAACTAATAATTTTGTGATTTTGACCTTAATCTATTAATTTTTCTTAATCAGAACCAACTCCCTAACTCGGTACAAATTATTGATAGAACTTGGATGGAATATTACACATGGGTGCCATGTCACTCAAAACCCAGGATCCAAACCTATCACCCAAAACCTAAAACTTAAATCATGAAACCCTCAAACCTAATACCTCAAAGCTAATACCCAAATCCTAAGACCCAAAAATCAAAACTAATTTTCCTCGATCTATCATGGACTATCCACCCCCATTAACTGCCTCACCACCAACCTCAGAGAGAGAAAGAAGAGATTGTTCACAATTTCAACTTGTCTAGGGATGGCAACGGGGCGGGTTTGTCCCAACCCGCCCCCGCCTCCTCCCCGATTAATAAAAACCTCCCCCACCTCCGTCCCAAACCCGTGACGGTTTGGGACGAGGTATCCTGCCCTGCCCCGCCCCGTTTCGTTTATTTATTTTTTTAATTATATATATATATTTTTATAAACGGTATAAAAAAATATATCATATATATATATATATATATATAATATATGGTATAATTAAAAAAAGGATAATTTTATCAATTTATAGTTAATCGGGGCAAGTTCGAGGTGGGGGCGCCAAAATCCGAATCCGCCCCGGGTTTTAATTTTTCCCCCATAACCCACCCCGAACCCGTTATCCTTATCCCAATCCCGCCCTATTAGGGTAGGGTCGGGGCAGGGCGGGGCGGGACGGGGACCCGATTTTTTTGGGGTAATTGACATCCCTAAACTTGTTACCACCACCAAAGCAATGAGCCACTACCAGAATCATGAAACCATTGTCGTCATAGTCTTGAGTCATCATCGGTGTTGTGGTTTTGAATTCAATTCTCTCTCTCTCCCTCTATTGGTTCTCAATTGAATACGTGAGGGGTGTGTGGTGGGATTCACGGACCATAGGGGTTTGGGTTTGGTGTTTTCTATGGGGGGAAAGGTAGTGTGGAAGGCGCTGCAAATGGTGGTGGCAAGGATGGATATGGGTTTGGGAAGGTTAAGGTTAGGGTAAGAAAATGGCGATGGAGATATGCCCATGGGGAAGGGGATGGGAAAGATTAGGGTTTTGGTTTAATTATCAAACAAAAAAGGTTTAGGTTTGGGTTTGTTTTTGAGTGTAGGGAATGGATATGGGATTTTAGGAAGGGTAGGGAGTAGGGTTGCCATTTTAGCACCATGTGGCGCCAAAATTCGTTTTCTGTTAATAAATTAGACGGTGTTAAAGAATTGGACTCAATTGAAAAAATTAATAGGTTAAGGGCTAATATGAGAAAATTACTAGTTTAAGGAACAAAATGGGAATCAATCGATATTTCAAGGAAGTCTCATTTACCCTTTTCATTTATGTTGTGTTGAATTTTTAATTTTAATTTTTTTAAAAAAATTAAATTAATTTTTTTAAAAGACTATTGAACTCTTGTGAAAGTTCAAATTTATTCCATAATTTAATTCACATTATTTTTGTTGGATTGAAAAAAGATTATAAAAATGGGAAGAAAATAACTAAATTTTCATACAAAAAATTCTATTTTTTTCATTGATGATGTAGCTGAAATAAAAATAATAGAAATTAACTATTGATTGAATTGGAGGGAGTGCTTATTTGCATAGAATTCTAGAAATTTTATTTCTTTCCATTTTTTATTTTTTTTTGGTAGGGACTCAGGGGTTTTCTTTCCTTCTATTTTTTCTTTTGTATTACTTTTTGTAGATATGATTTTTTTTTTTCTAAATGAGAAAAAATATTTATTGAGAAAATGCCATGTAGGAGAGAGAAACAATGAAAATGCTTCTTGTCTTTTTAAAAAAATTACATTTGCTTAGTATATACCATAGAAGTATAGATATATATGATTTTCATATTTAAGTTCTATTTTAGGGCAAAATTTATGTTTTTCTTTTTCTAATTGCTGCTCATTAATATAGAAATTATGTTTTTTCTTTTTTTTTTTTATTGCTACTATAATTAGGAGAGAGAATGAGAGAGCTACGTGGCTTTTTAGTTTTTATTCTAAAATTTCAAATAAGTGACACATGTCACTACATTTGTATATTATATAATATAGATTAAATTATAATCACTTATCCGTGCATAACACGGGGACAATACTTGTTTATCTATAATA
>BRYE01000010.1:7360573-7368073 GCA_030159115.1 Actinidia arguta var. hypoleuca | reverse complement strand
CCTCCAACCCTTAGGATGTACTAGTTTCTTATCTCTTTTTTTAAATGGTTTCAATGTTTATTTAGGATTTATTAATGATATTTTCAATATCAAAACTAAAAATTATACACATATTTGATTATTTGTCAATAAGACCACTTGGTACAAGTAATATTTAGATCTCTTGCATTCTAAATATTTGAAATTATCTCCAAATCCATTATCAATTCACAAACACATCTTTAGACATAAAATTCATTTTCATTGCAAAATCTTTCAACCAATATCATCGTGTCTTGAGATTTGATGAATTCGTAAGAAGAGAAGAAGTTAAAACATCTAAGGTAGGTGAAGACTAGGTCCTTGAACCATGCCATTTTACATTTGCAATTTACATCTCATTCACATAATTTTTCAAAAATCCCCAAAACAATCTCATATTATAATTTCTTTACCTGTAACAAAATTTAAATTTTGCACTTCTAGCTCCTTGTGGATATGACATCGAGACTTTCGAGTATTATGCTACACTGATAGGTTCTTACACTTGAGAACTACAAAGATAGATAAAATAACATCAGAACCAATGACAAGCATGTTGCTCATTTGTCGGCTTAGATCTTTAGTTCTCATAGTCTTACTTTGAAATGCCTGAGTTGTTTGTTTTGAATCTGTTATGGTCGCTCATCCTCCAATGACGAGCAACTATTGAGCTTCTTACAAACCGAGGGCTCTGGGTTTTCCCTTGATCCAATTTCACTGTTGAAATGGTAACTTGGCTTTATGTTGCTAGATCTCATAGTGGTGACTTAGCAATGCGTCAGGGTTAGGGTTTTGCCCCCAAGACATTCGTGTACTAAGAGAATGTCAAGGAGTATAAATGACTTAAGTGAGTCCCCCAAAACACACTGAAGCTTGAGCGTTGCGTAGCTAGGCTACGTGGGGTAGAGCTCAAAACTCGCATGTAGTTCGGCTAACTTTGCCATTGTACATTTACTATTTAGCCAAACTAGGCTAAGAGCTCAAAGTGATAGGGTTTTGTTTTGTTTTAGAACATAGAACTTAATCAAGGTCAATCGCTAGTGCACAAAGATGCTGCCTTAACAAGATTTTGGAGGAATCACGAGATCCCGAACAACGTCCTAATAGAGCAATCCAGTCCGAATGAGATAGCTGCTACTGTGTGAGGACACAACGACCGCATCCCGATCCATACGTGGTTGATTCACTAGGCCAAACTTCGGTTCCCTATTAGTTTAATGTTGAAGGACGTGATGGCTCTCCTCACCTTCATGCAAGTGTCTATAGAATTTGTAAGGATCGTGCTCGTTGTCGATACACTGATGCGAAAGCAGGGCCTTCTATTCTCTGCCTCCAACCTACTAAACGTTTACACTATAATTCGGTCAAAGTGGGAGCCCAGCATGTACCTCTTTGAGGGCAGCCACTACCTCAAACTGAGAAACAGTCGGCAGCCCTGGTCTAGGCTAGTAACTGAGATTCTAGATAAGGAACTCTACTTGGATGAGTTTGTTTGGGTCTCAAAAAATTAGGAGTTCTAGCCCGGTCATGATGAGTTGTGGTCCTTCTTGAGAACTAATGACAATATTGATGATGGTAAGTTCTTATTTCAATCATGCGCACACAAATTTGCTACATTTCATTTTTATGAATATTTGATCATGTTTTAACAAGTTGCATCTCAGTTGGTTTGTCCTGTAGGTTTTTAACAATCATTAAAAGGTCTATTCTAAGTAGTGCAAGGCTGCGATTTGGCACTTCAACAACAGTCACAAACCTCGTAACATCACCACCTTGCTGTGATACAAGCTGGTCTACCAGCACAGCATCTCCCATCGAGCTACCAAGCTCGATCAGTTTGTCTTACCCCTACTCTAGATCCGAAAGCCTGCAAAACCCGTCCAGTGCACTTAGTCCTCAAACTCTGGCGATTGGACTATTAATACATGGATAAACACCAGGGCCACAGACTTCCTAAAGAAGAAAAGTAGGCAAGTTCCAGTCGCTCAAGCTTAATTCAAATTTCTGGGATAGAGGTTCGAGCTACTCTCATCGAGGAAGAAGAGGAGGAAGAAAGAGAAGAATAAGAAGATAGAGAATAAATTGCTCATGGTGGTAACTTGACTGCACTCGATCAAGTTCTAGTGTCAAGCTTAAACAATGAGACCCCTGAGGGTATAGTATTTCCCCTGATCCCGAAAGTTCAGAGGAAGAGGTTGAGCACTCTTTCCATGGGGAAGATGTAGAAGAAGAAGAAGTATCTAGCTCGGCCACTACTATGCTGCCAAGACTTCTAAAGATTAGGGTGAAGCCTAATGCTGACCAAGACAAATAGCAAGATTCCCTCTCCCTTCCGAGGTTGAAAGATCTTATCGCGCCACTTAGAAGCAAAGAGATAAGGACAAGAGGAAGGGCCAAGACGTTGGTACCTCTTAAAAAAGGCACTATAGAACCAGGGCAAGCTCGGCTGCTAGATCCCTCTCCACCCTGAGTTCCATCCTCGAGTTTTAGAATCCCGAGTTGTCAATTGGGGAGCTCATCCATCACATCACCCATGATGAGACATCTCAGGATTTGAGACCTGTCTTTCCATTGCATAGGCTGCGATGTTGCCGAGCTCATAAATGAGGATGGGGGATGCCCTGCAGCCTAACCATAATGCAGAACCTCCAAGTAAGTGTTTACCTTTGTTCAATGTTTCTTTTTTTAAGACTTTTTAGAACTTGAACTAAACTATCTTATTTGCAGGCCCTCTAGAGATTGGTAGTGAACTATCAGCTCGAGAAGAAGCACTCAGACAATTTAAATAAGGCCCAAAATAAACCCACCGTCCTGGAGGGTGAGTTAAGGAAGAAGAAAAAAGAGTTTGCTGCCACCGTTGAGGAGCCGAACAAGAAAAAGGGGGAGATTGTCGGGTTCAAACATGTAGCCCAGGGTTCTATTTGCCAACGTCTGCGATCGCGGCTAGAACAATGCTGACAACTTCTACGGCCATGATGCATTCGAGGATCAAGATGAGGCCTTCCATGGGGGTTGGTTGGCGTGCTTAAAGGAGCTTAACCCCCCCTGAACATCCGATGTGGTCCACAGCTCGACCGCCAATGGCCTACTCTAACTTGCAACTCAAGGCTTATTCGTCAATCCTCCTCTCAAGATTTGATGAGGATGAGTATTTCAACCAACCCGTAGAAGGGGAGGACAACGTGCAAGAGGGCACAACTGAGGTGAAGGCGGAGAAGGAGAAGCATACCGAGAAAGAGGCATAACGAGCTGAAGGCGATTCACTAGACGACTACTACATCTACGAAATTCCTTTCATCATTCTGAAATAAAGGTTTATCCATTTTTTAAAAAATTATAACTTAATTTCTTAACAAGTCCCGTTAAGGGCAAGCACTTCCTTTGTAAATATAATTTTTTTATTGCCAGCTTAGTTTTGCCTTTTGCATGCCATGGCGTAATTTTACTTCAATTTAGTTTTGGCTTGAATATTTAGGACACCCTGAGCTCGGTGCTCAAGTAGCTCAGCGAATAGTCTCACACATGGATTATGACATCTCATGCTTGAGGAGTTTGGCGAATAGTCTCACACTTGGTTTAAGACGGCTTGAGCTCGGTGCTCAAACAAATGAGGACTGCATCTCGTTCGGATAAATTTTACACTTAGAAAATTTTTGGTATGAAAGGATGAATTCCACAAAACCGAGGTAAATATGTTTATCAAAACTTAGAAAAAAATTCACAACTAACAAACACTTTAGAAATTAGACTGTATGATCGAAAACAGTTACAACCCCTTATGCAAAATAGCTCGGTTTAAAAGTAAAGAAGTTACATGTTTTACTAATGAAATATTCTCAAGTTATTGGAGTTCCAAGGTTTCAAAATTTGCTTGCTCTTCAAGTCCTCCATATTGTAAGATCATTTGACACCAAGCTTAGTGATTTTGTATGGACTTTCCCAATTTTGGTTTGAGCTTCTCGTCACCGGGTCCTTAGTATTTTCAATAACCTTTCTCAAAACAAGGTTGAAAACCAAAAATTCTCTCTGTTGGACAATCTAGTTGTATGTTTTCGAGAGCCATTTTTGATAGCTTGCCATTCGTATAAGTGCATTTTCCCTTCTTTCTTCAGAGGGATTGAGATCTCGAGCTAGCACCTCATCATTGTGATCATTATCGTAAGCTTATATTCGAATTGTAAGCAGTCCAACCTCCAACAAGATTACAACTTTGAAATCGAAAGTTAAAGAGTAAGGCATTTTGTTCGTTGCTTGCCACAGTGTAGTTCGATAGGCCTGTAATACGCTCAGAAGTTCCTTGACCCATTTGCCTTCAGCTTTTTTGAGTGCTTTCTTGATCCCATTCATGATAGTTTTGTTAGTTGCCTTAGCTTGCCCATCGCACTGCTGGTAGCTCAACGTTGAATTATAAAACTCAAGTTTAAGCTCATCCAATAACTTCTTTCTTTTGGATCCAAAAATCGTGGAAGCCAACAAGAACTTATATTTTGGGGGGGCTCTGGGAAGTACTCCATGATGTCCAGTCCCCACTAAGCGAAGGGCCATGGACAGGTGAGCGGGGTCATATCCTTAGCTAGCTGGTGAATGAGGGGAAAAAAAGTTGACACATCATGCACTTATAGACATACATTTTGGCATCCTCTTGCATATACGACCACTAATATCCTTGTGTTAGAGCTCGGTGCGCCGATGATCTACCTCCAGAGTGGTCTGCAAACTCCCTCATGGATTTTGAACATAACATCTTCCACGAAGCTTAAGTTAACACGCAACAAATAGGGCCCGAGTAAGACTTCTTGTACAAGTTACTCTTTCGAGACATCTGAAAGCGTGTTGCCTTAACTCGGAGCTTGTGTGCCTTTCTTTTACCTTCAAGAAACTTGTCATGGCACAAAACTTCTACAATTGAATCCATCCAACTCGATGCTGCAATTGTGGACTCTTGATGAGTTTCGTTGCCAAGTATTTTTCCATTTTGGCTCCTTGGATTTCAAACTTTTCGTTGACCTCATTGACCACCAACTTTGAATCGCTGAAGATGTGGAGCTCGAGAACTAGAAGCTTCTTGGAAGATCTCAATCCTACTATGAATGTTTCGTATTCCGCTTCATTGTTCATCATAGGAAAATTTAGCCTAAGGCAGTGCTCAAAGACTACATTATCGGGGGGTTTCAATACCACTCCTGCTTTTAGGCTATTTTTGGCCCCATAGATGTACATCCTCCAGGCTTGGATGGATCAATCTGAAGTTGTTCCTTAAGAACCTTGGGAACCTTAAGGGTATCCTCAATCACAGGTGTTATTTTAGCCCCACTAATGTTCTTGTCTATCTTTCTTCCTCTCTATGTGCAGATATAAGATACCCCAATTTTGGACTCTTAGTTTGAGGTGAGAACTTTACAATAAAATTAGCCAAGATCTAGCCCTTAATCGCGGTCCTTGAAAGGAACTTGGTGTCAAATTGTACGAGTTCAATTACCCATTTGGTTAGTTTCCTTGACAAGCTTGCCTCCACGAGCATGTTCTTCAAGAGGAACTCGGTGTACAACGCAATTGGGTGAGCTTAGAAGTGATGCATGAGCTTTCTAGTAGTAATGAAGCCAGGATGAGCTTTTCTAGAGGCAGATACCTCGCTTGACAATCCGTAACAAAGTAGATCGTGTGTTGCTTTCTATTTACCTCCCTCAGCAACACTAAGTTAACAGCTTGTTCAGAGATGGCGAGGTAAACATAGAGTAACTCTCCCTCATCTGTGGTGGAAAGAAATGGTGGCTTGGTCAAGTACTCCTTGAATTGTTGGAGTACGAGCTCACATTCTTCTACCAAAAAAACTTGATATTTTTGCGAAGGAGTTGGAAAAATAGGTCGCATTTATCATAACACTTCCTGATGAAACAGTTAAGTGTTATTGCTATTCTTGTTAGCTTTTGAATCTCCTTTGCATTTTTCGGACTCTCAAAGTATTTGATACTAACAATCTATTATAGGTTCGCTTCGATACCCCGCCGAGTGACTAAGTACCCTAAGAATTTGCTTGAGTCAAATCCGAAATTGCACTTAGCCGTATTTAGTCTTAGCTTGTGCTCCTTTAAGACCTTGAACACCTCAGCAAGGTCTTTTAGATGGTCCTGTTCTTCTTTTCCTTTGACCATCATGTCATCGATGTAGGAATCCATGCTACTCCCCTCAGATGCCCAAAAATCTTGGTGATCATTCTTTGGTATGTGGCCCTAGCATTCTTTAGCCCAAAAGGGTTCAACCTTGGCTCATCGAGCTCATAGCGAACTAGGTCTTCAATCATTTTATCTTCTAGGACCACGGCAATGTCTTTTGACCTTTCCCTCTCCTCTTTCACAAATTGCACTTCTTTTATAGCTGCTTTAGTGCTCACCATGGACAGGTAGCACTGCTTGGCCGCAACTTGATCTATGTAAAGTGTTTTTTCATCCATGTGGGTGGCAAGTTTAATGACCTGGTGTAGTGTGGAAGCAACTCTCTTCATCTTGTGAAGCCAACTCGCCCAACAATCGTATTATAGGGAAAATGGAATATCAAGAACTACAAACTCGATCTTCATCTCATGGGAACCGTCTTGGACTTTGAGGGTCACGATTTCTAAGGGTCAGTGAGCTTGAGCATTGAACCTGACTAATGGAGCTTGAGCCGGCTTTGAATCAACCTTAGTCAACTTCTACTATTTAAATAATCACCTCAACCAAAATGTTGGAGTCCACCAAGATTTGTTTGACGTCATAACCGTAGATTCACAGTTGGATGACCAAGGGATCATTGTGGGGGTGCTGAACCCTCGTGAGATCTAGCTTGGTAAATGTGATGCTTCTTGACTGAAATTTACCCATTATGGCTTCTTGTTCGTTGGTTGGACCGAGAGGACCTTGTTCATCTGTTTGACAATATTGATCTCCCCTAGATCCTATTCTCAAGCTCGGGGTTATTTGGACCACCCCCAATCATGTGAATAGTACCGATGGGGAGGTCTTCCTCCAAGGCATTGTTGGCATCTTCTCTTTCGCTTGGTTTAACCTTGGATTATGTATTAACTTAGTTTCCTCTGCCTTTGTCTTTTCTTGATCAACGAATTCCTTCAAGTGCCTTGCCTGAACTAATTGATCCAAGAAAGACTTTAAGGCTTTACAATTTTCTATCATGTGCCCCTTCTCTTCGTAGTAGGCGCACTTCTATCGTTGGTTTCTTTTCTTCGAATCCTTTCCCATTGGGAGATGCTTCTTGTAGTATGGCTTATCTCGGATCTTGGTAAGGAGCTTATAGATCAGTTCCTTAAAAACCACATGAACTCCTTTCCTTACCCGTCCTTCACGTTCTTCCGCTCTCTCCTTGTACTGTTTGAATGAGCCTTTTCCCTAAGAGGACGTCCCTGCCGCTTGTTCGGTCTTCTTAACTTTGTCCTCCAACCTAGCATACATTTTCACTTGGAACATGATTGCTCGGAGGTCAATT
>BRYE01000010.1:7325573-7340573 GCA_030159115.1 Actinidia arguta var. hypoleuca | reverse complement strand
ACAAAGTTTAGAGCTTTTTTCGAGCTCGGCTAACCCTCTCTTTGTTGTGAATTTTTGCTAAGTGTGGCAAATCCTCTCGGGAAAGATTTCGGAGCTCTCTTCGAGCTCGACTAACCCTCCCTTAGGACTTTGCCCAGCGCACTTGGCATGCATCGCGAGACAAAGTTCGGAGCTCTCTTTGAGCTCAACTAACCCTCCCTTTGTTGTGAATTTTTGCTAAGTGTGGCAAATTCTCTCAGGGCAGAGTTCGAAGCTCTCTTCGAGCTTAGCTAACCCTCCATTTGTTGTGAATTTTTGCTAAGTGTGGCAAATCCTCTCGAGGCAGAGTTTGGAGCTTTCTTCGAGCTCGGCTAACCCTCCCTTAGGGTTTTGCCTAATGCACTTGGCATGTCTCGCGGGACAAAGTTCGGAGCTCTCTTCAAGCTCGGCTAACTGTCTTTGCTCCCAGAAGTGAATTCTTTACCGCAAGTGTATGGGTCGCGAAGTAGTAATAAACTTGAAGTACGAATATGGATCCCACAAGGAGTAGTGCCAAAGTGAATGCAAAATAACTAAAAATACTACGTTGCAATCCTAACGTAATCCTAGCTTATGCTTCAAAAAGAAAAAAAGAAAAATTGTATTTTTTATTTTTGATTGATTTAAATTGAATCTAAATTAAGAAAGCAATTAAACTGATTTAAACTTGATATTAAAAATGACTCAAAATCAATTGATCCAACCAATCAAGTTTCTCGGAATTTCAATGGAGGCTTCGTACAACTCAAATCCTCCGACTACGTTGTGAGTCTCGGATTCGGAAGATTTAGATTTTAAAAATACTTGTTCTTACAATCTTCAATTTCTAAAATAAATCTGATTTTTTTAATCATAGTTGTGTATCATCGATTCGCGCAGCACATATACTGAACCTAACTCACGCATAAACGTTACAAGGCAACGTATATATTGAATCCGCAATTCATGCATAAGCGTTACTGAACATAATAGGACGCCCAAGTTTTTAAAAGTATTTGGAACAAAGAAGAAGAAGAATAAAATAAAAAATATCTAACGGTGAAATTAATTTTTACCTCCATTATTCATCCTTGATCCCCAATCGATCTTCACAATCGATTTTGAGTTGGGAAAATTAGCCATGCATGACTATGAAAAATAAATAATTAAATCTGAAAAATATTCTGAAATATGAGTATTGATATGAATAATTAAAAATTAAAGAATGTAAATTAATGGTAAAAAAAATTATAGAACAACGGTGTAATTGAATAAAATCGGAAATCTAATTGAATAAACGTTAAATTTAATGTAATAAATTATAAAATTATTGAAAACTATAAAAAAACTAATTTAGGAGTCTATAAAAACCCTAAAAAAATAATGTCTCCCGTTCATAAAACTATAAGAAAGTATATATAGGCTACACAATTCGAGTCTTAGAGGGATTAGAATTCCTGCCTAGTTTTCTTCTTAAACGTCTGTTTTGTCTCAATTTTGACCACTTTAGAGATCGATTTAGCCAATACTTATTAAAATAAAGTAGTAGCCCTTGAAATTTTCTTTTCAACTCATCAAAAATCAGATCAATCGGACATCTGAGTAAAATGTTATGGCCAAACTACTGAAATAGGTTTTTTAACAAAATCTGTTAGCGTTTGATCGCTGGTCCTTTTGTGTTTTTTGGAGTTCGAACGTTAAGAGCAATTTCTCATGTTTTCCTTCATAGTGTTGGAACACTGGTTGATGCCTATTTTTAGAGTTCGAACTCTAAGTACAAGTTTGTCCTTCTTTGATTTTTTTTAATCTTCTTCATACCCCATTTTGGAGTCTTCCGAGTTCAATTCTTGCGATGCTCGATAATCGTGACTTTGCACAATTTTTCAAAATCTTTACAATGGTTCGTCTTTCATTCCATTCTGAACTACGGATGAACACTTTTTTTCAAGATAATTTTTGACAATGGCTCTCGATACACATGCCCGCACTCTATTGTACTTTTATGGCTCCAATTCTTTCTTTTTATCGACATTAAACTACAATGAACTCAAAAACAACTATAAATATGAATCACAATAAAAACACATAATTAAACTAATCTAAGGTCAATTTAGGATAATTTAGCGGCGCTTGGACTACAATTATGCAATCCAATCACTAACCCTCCTTTAGGATTTTGCCCAGCGCACTTGGCATATCTCACGGGACAAAGTTTGGAGCTCTCTTTGAGCTCATCTAACCCTCGCTTTGTTGTGAATTTTTGTTAAGTGTGGAAAATCCTCTCGGGGTAGAGTTCAGAGCTCTTTTCGAGCTTGGCTAACCCTCTCTTAGGATTTTGCCCAGCGTTCTTAGCACAGATTTCTTGTAGGGCTCCACCATGTATCGAAATCCAGTTGATTGGAGTCCAGACCATTTTACCTGCCCCTAGGGCTTCTTGGCTCAGACATACGGTGGGGTTTATTCCACGTGTTCACTCCTCATTGGTTTGGGCGTGACGGTTAGCCCACGAAACGATGCATCTTAAGGGCGCATTTGGTTGTTTAGCCTATGAAGTGACGTGCCTTAAGGGTGCATTTGGTGGGTTTCCCTCCTCTTCGACTTCTATATAAGTGGTTGTTTGCATTCCCTACCATTGTTCACTCCGTCGTACTGAGAGCTTCTAGAGAGAGAGTACGTGACTATTACCTTCCTTTGCTCCGTCTCTGGCACTATTCTGACCTTAGTCCTGATTCCTATTGCATTTTTGTCTCCTTTTCTAGCGATAGCTCAGACTCCGTTGTTAGTCGCCTGACGATTTCTTCCATTTACTATAGTGGGTATTGTTATTTCAAGTTTCCCCCTTTTATATGCTCTTATGCACATATCGATTTGTCTTTTTTGTTGTGCCTACATCGTTCACTGTGCGCTCTGAGTGCTGTTTTGTTGATGGAGTACTTGTGTCTGCTCTTGTCGAGTGTCTACAAGCTTCCGGATCGTGGTCCAGGTTAGTTTAGATCACCCCTGACCCATTTTTGTCTTTCATAGGCTTATCTCCCAAATCCTTTTACTACTGAGGTTAACCCGAGGTGGTAATAGGATTTGACTACTTTTGGAGAGACTCAACCCTTGTTGCCCATTAGGACCAACTCAGTTCTTTTCAGCCTCCTTCATCATGATGTACAATTGAGCTTGATTTTACCGTTTGCTTTTATTTTCAGAACATGGCGTTGAACCAAGCTCAGTTGTTGGTTCATGGCCCTAGCTAGGTTTCGTATTAATCACTGCATTCTCGATGATGTCATTATAGAAAGATCGGGTCCAAATGATGATGCTAACTAGGTAGAGGGTGAGGGCAATCGTATACCAGTCCGAACTTGGTTCATTCTCCTTAATGACTTTGTCTGGGTCTCTGGCCAATGAGAGTTTCATCTCGACAACCCCGATCTTTTTTTGATCCCACGACAGAGAGGTTATATTCCCATAGGTAAGTGTAGTTGTATTCCTACTGCCCTTTATCTCAGCTCTCCATGTGCATCTTGCATTTTCTTTGTATTTGTAGCGATTTGATCTCTTATTTGTTTTGGTTTTATCAGTTACAGGATTCAACGCCCGCTTTTGGAGGAGGTCCAATCGTTGTGCTACTGCGATCATAGCGATGAACAATTGCCGTCGGACTAGCAAAGTTACCAAACTTCTCGGTTACGTCCTGACCTATCGCTATACCATCCCTCATCGGGCTGATCAAAAGGGACAACCAAGGCTCCCTCTACTCCGCATCCATGAGCAAGCTCCGAGACATAGGAGTTCTTTTTCAATTGAAGTCAATAACTTGATCAAAGGGACTACAGCCGAGCTTAGGCAACTGAGGGAAGATGCTGATGGAGAAAGGACTGGTTCAAGTGGTTCAAATTCGTCAAATTCATCCAACAGTTGGGATGTGGACTTGGGTGGTGATAAAAAAGAAAGGGAAGAAGATGCCGAGGTTGAGGATGTCGAAGAGGTCGACCAAATTCCCGCTATAGCCTTTCTAGCTCAAATTTTAGGAGCTGAGCCCATACCCGTACCAAGCTCGGATTCGGAGGCTACCAATGATCTGGTTCTTCCTATAGTTGGACTTATTGCCGAATATATTGTTGAGCACTCATTCAATCATGGCAGCAATTTAGGTTTCAGCTCAGACAAAAAGGAAGAGGTGATGGCTCCCAAGGCAAGAGCCTTGGGAAGACGAGGTCATGAAGTAGCCCGTCGCTCCAATTCTGATTCTTCTGAGCCTGGCTACTAATTAGTGCCCCGTATTCCCAGCAGGTCAGAAAAAGGAAAGGGAAGCAACCCATTGAGGATACTTCCCACCAAAAGAAGGGAAAGAGGGTTGATGGTTTGTCTGACGCTCCCAAGCTCTAGGCACCAATGTTTACCTCAATTGAGCTCAAGAAACAAGTTACATTTGCCGACACCTCCTGAGATCATGAGACTTGTGTGGCTTTGGGTAACGCCATTATGCTCCCGCAAGATGTGGCAGACTTTGTTGTCGAGGACTCAGAGGAGTTCGGCGGCAAATTGCTATTGATGGGGGCTCAGGTTCTTCGCTCAGCTCATTTTATTTCTTTATTTTCTACTTTCTTTTGGCACTTAGTGATTTGGTTGTTTCCATTCGTTTTGCAACTTTTTCAGCGAGTTATGGCCACTTCTGCCCGTTTGAAAAAAGCATGCCACGGCCAATCAGAAGGTCCATGGTCTCTAGAATGAGTTGAAGCAAACCAAGGCAGAGTTATCTGATGCCCGCAACGCGGCTGAGATTTCTACAGGGCAGAGGAACTAAGCTCAGCAAGAAGTGGCCAATCTCCAAAAAAGTGGCCTATAGTGAAGTGTATCAGAAGGTCTTCGATCGGGGCTTCGAATGGCTGGGGATACTTACAAGAAGCAACTAGCCAAACTTTGACCTGGGATCTTCCAAGAAGGTTGGCTTGCCTACTTGAGAGAGTTCGAGATTCCTCCTAATCACCCCACCTGGACTGCCCCAGCTTCACTGATTTTGATCCCTACTTCTCCGGCGACTTACCTTCTAATTCTTCTCCTTGATTTCAATGAAGAGGAATATGCCACTCTATCGACTGAGGGGGATGATGTCAATGCTACTGTGGCCCAAGGGAACGAGCTCGCTGGGGTTAGTGGCGTTGTGGTCGAGGGAGTTGACGATAATGAAGATGAGGGGGAGAATCTTCTTGAGGGGTAGTTCATTTTAAGACTTCTCCCAATTTTTGTTTGAGCTTCAGATTGTTCCTTTGCTTTTAATTTGTAATCTTCTGGTTTCTCAAACAATCTTCTGCTATTTTATAAAGCTCATTTGAGCTCGTGCATTGTCATTGCTATATCGTACATTGCACACTTTTAATGTTTTGGAATATGATAAATTTCCGATTCTGACGCCCTATTTCTTGCTTGGATGTTGGCGATGTAGTTGTGAACTTTCTTTCCAACTTTTTTTTAGGGCAGAGTTCTGAGCACCCTTTGAGCTCGGTTAACTCTTCTTTAACACTTTTTTTCCAAGTTTACTTAGGAAAAAGTTGTAGGGCAGAGCTCAGATCTCGCGTCGAGTTCGACTAACTCTTCCCTGACTTTTACAAAGTACATTTGCATCAATCATGGTGGGAAAGAGCTCGGAGTTAGCGTTGGAACTTAGTTAACTCTTCACTCAGTTATCACCAAGTACATTTACTTGCTAACCTGGGGATACACGTGGCTCGTGTGGGAAAGCAATGTGCCAAATTCTTGTTGGTTGGTTGACTACGGTTACTTCACGAAATGTCATGGCTAGGGGACGTGCTCCAATCTTTTAGATGCCATCACCGACCGTTTATTAGGTTGCCAGTTGGGCTTCCTCATTAATAGAAGTCCGCTGGCACTCCTCTTTAATGCCAGACATTTTGCTTTCCAATTGTTCCTATAAATTAAGCAGGCCCTGTCCTTGTCTTCTTCATTTCAGCATTTCTAGTCTTTTTGAGTCTATTTCTCCCTTTAGAATTAGAGTTGATGTTTTTGGAGTTTTGCCCTCCAGGGCCTTCTGTTGCCGAGATGATTCTGAGGCAATGTAAAGAACTAGTGGTTGTTCTTTAGAAAGTAGTGAGTGGTATTAGTAGGAATAAGCTCGGTGTTCACTATCAACTTACCTTCGTTTGTTCCTAAAAGTCTTGTAATCTAAAGCTTCTATTCCCAAAAGTTAATAAACATGAAGCTTCAGCTCAGCCGAGCTCAACTCAGCTTACTTCCCGGTAGTTGATGGGCTGTCTGCTGCAGTCTACTCCCCACTCAGGACATTAAGGACCCACATCTTCCTCGGGGCTACCTTCTGGAAAATGACATGTACTATAGTCATCAAGCAAATATCTGAAAGGGCTGAAGGGGTTGCCCTCTCATTCAAAGCGACACACTCTCATGTAACTGATAAGAAATTTGATGCAGTCTCCCCTGTGTTGGCTATTGCATACTTCAGCTCGGTTATAGGGTGCTACTGTGAAGCCTGAAGTAAACTCGCTGCTATCACTTCTCGGCGCGTAGATTAAGCTTTTTTGTAATTTACTGGCTTTAGTCTCGTGTTTGACTATCTTTGTAATCCAAACTGCTCTGTACCTTAATAACTTTGTACTTGAATAAATCTTTTTTTGTATCTTGCTTGTGCTTTACTTTTCATTTGGTTTGTTCCCATTACCATTGGCTATGCTCGGATAGTCATCGTGGAGTAGAGTTCAGAGATTTCTTTAAGCTCGATTAACTTATTCCTAGGGACTTTCTTTTTACACTTCGTAAAAAATTGATGGGCAAAGTTCGGAGTTAGCTCAGAGCTCGGTTAATCTTTGCTAGAACTTTTACTAAGTGTGTTGACATTTGATGGGACAAAGCTCAGGACTTGCATAAATTTTGACTAACTCTTCCCTGAAATTTGCAAAGTATATCTGGTCAGATTTATTGGAACAGTTCAGAGTTCTTTTTGAGCTCAACTAACTCTTCCCATTCTGACAAAGTATACTTTCTTAAGGTTTGATAGAGCTCGTGACTCTTATTGAGTTCGACTAGCCCTTCTTATGTTGCATTTCGTTTGGATAGTTTAAGCCAGCATTCAGACAAGTAATTTGATATATATTTTAGCTCAGTTGGAAAATTACATTTCGAAGGTAGTATTTTTTCAAGTTGTTGGAGTTCCAAGATCTCGAGGCTTGCTTGCCTTCTAAGTCTTCGAGGTAATAAATACCTTTACCAGGGAGCTTGACTAACTTGTATGGCCTTTTCCAATTTGGGTCGAGCTTTTTGTCCGCTGGATCCTTGGTGTTTCCAACAACCTTTCTCAAAATGTGGTCCCCAACTAAAAAATATCTATATTGGACCTTTTGGTTGTATGTTTTGGCTAACTGCTTTTGGTAGTCAACCATCCGTATGATTGCGTTTTCTCTTCTCTCGTCTACGAGGTCGAGATCCCGAGCTAAGATTTCTTCATTGTGATTGGCGTCGTATGCTTTAGTCCGTATTGTGGGCAAACTGACCTCTAGCAGGATTACAACTTTGAATTTGAAAGCCAAAGAGTAAGGCGTTTCATTCGTTGCTTTCCGCGATGTGGTCGGATAGGCCCATAAAATGTTTGGCAGTTCTTTGACCCATTTTTCTTTGGCTTTTTCAAGCCTCTTCTTGATCCTGTTCATGATTATCTTGGTGGTAGTCTCGGCTTGCCCGTTGCAATGAGGGTAGCTCGGTGTTGAGTTGTAAAATTCAATCTTCATTTGCTCCAACAAATCTTTAACTTTTCTATCAATGAACTGGGGGGGTTCCGTTGTCTGATATAAATTCTCTGAGGATGCTGAACCTGGATAAAATGTTTTTTTCTGATAAATCTGATCATGTATATCTCCCTAATTTGGGATAGCGGCTCGACTTCCACCCAATTTGTGAAGTTATCAGTTATTGCTAACAAAAATCTCTTAATCCTCAAAGCTCGGGACAAGACTCCCACAATGTCCATCCCCTATTGGGGCAAAGGGCCATGGACTGGTGAAAGGTGTCAAGTCCTTTGATGGCTGATGAATGAGGGAAGAAAAGAGTTGGCACTTGGTGCATTTATGGACATACACTTTGGCGTCTTTCTGCATGTAGGGCCATCAGTACCCCTAGGTGAGAGCTCGGTGAGCTAATGACCTTCCCCTTGAGTGTAATTCACACATGCTTTCATGAATCTCAAAAAGTACATCTTTTATTAGGCTTGGGTGTATACACAACAGGTTTGGTCCCAAATATGATCTTTTGTATAAGTCTTCGGAGGGTGAGATCCAGAATTGTGTTGCCTTTATTCTGAGTTTGTGCACCTCCCTCTTGTCTTTTGATTGTTTGTAATGTTGTAGAAAATTTATAATTAGGTCCATCTAGCTGGATCCCAATTCAATGTTGACCAGGATTGACTTCTGAGACACTTCATGACTTATGCCAGAGCGTCTGCATGTGAATTTAGATCCCTCCCAACCTGCTAAATTTTCACTACTTTAAATTCAGCGAGGAAGTTCTTCACCACTATCAGATACTTGACCACCTTACCCCCTTGAGATTCAAAATTCCTTATAACTTGATTGATTACCAGTTTTGAATCATTGAATATGTGGAGTTCGAGAACATTTAGCTTGTTGGCGAACCGAAGGCCCATAGTAAATACTCAGCCTTATTATTCTTGGCAGGGAAATTCAGCTTGAGGCAATGTTCAAAAGTAGCTCCTTTTGGGCTTTTTAAGACTACGCCTACCCCTGCCCCCAGGCTGTTCGTTACTCAATCGACAAACATCTGCCACGCTGTGTTTGGATCGACCTGAGGTGGTTCTGAGATAACCTTTGGAACCTTAGTGATTTCGTTGATGTCAGCTTTTTCTAGATTGTTGGATGGTTCTTTGATGGGATCGTGATTCTTTTGGGCTGACTAAGTCTCATTTGATCGAGTTTCGAATGACTTTGCACCTGAGGTTTCTTCCCTCTTCTGTATAGACGCATGGTTCTCTTGCTCTGAACTCATAGCTCGAGGCGAGAACTCAACAACAAAGTTAGCAAGGACTTGCCCTTTAATTGTTGCCCATTTAGACAGTCTACTAGATAGGTCTGCTTTTGACAAAATATTTTTCAGCAAAAATTCGGTGTAAACTATAATGAGGTGTGCTTGGAAGTAGTGCATAAGTTTCTGTGAAGTTAAGACTAGGGCCAGAACCAGCTTTTCCTATGGCAAGTACCTTGTTTGGTAATAAATGAAAGTTTTGCTAACAAAGTATATCAAGTGATGTTCTCCGTCTACCTCTCTTAACAGCATCGAGCTAACTACATGTTCAGAGACGACGAGGAAAACGTATAGTAGCTTTTCCTCATCCGAAGTGAAAAGAAGCGATGTTCGATAAAATATTTTTTGAATTGTTAGAGTGCAAGCTCGCACTCCTCATTCCATGAAAACTTTATGTTTTTGTGAAGGAATATAAAAAATGAGCAGCATTTGTCTGAGGACTTACTAATTAATCGGTTTAGTGCCGCTACCATCCCGCTTAATTTCTGGATCTCCTTCGTAGTTCTTGGGATGACGAGGTTGTTGATTGCTATGATTTGTTTTGGGTTGGCCTCGATCCCTCATTCGGTCACCAAGTGTCTCAAAAAAATTTTCGAGCTCACCCTGAAAGCACACTTTGCTGCGTTCAGTCTTAGTTGTGTCTTTTGAGTATTGTGAATACTTCGGTCAAGTTCTTGATGTGGTCTGAATCTTTCTTACTCTTGACCACCATATCATCGATGTAAGCATCCATGGTTTTACCTAGGATTGGCTCAAATATTTTCGTGATCATCCTCTAATATGTGACCCCAGCGTTCTTCAGACCAAAGGGCATGACCTTGTAGCAGAATACGCCTCGGGGGGTGATGAATGTAGTCTTCTCTTGATCAAGCTCGTGCATGGCTATCTGATGATAACCTCGGTATGCATTTAGAAAGCTCATTAGGGCATTGCTCAAGGTAAAGTCCACCAGTTGATCAATTTTTGGCAAAGGTAAATAGTCTTTGGGACAAGCTCGGTTGAGACTTATGAAGTCTACACACACCCTCCATTTGTCGACTTTCTTCTTTACCACCATTGTATTTGATAACCAGTTCAGGTAAAGGACCTTAGTTATTGCATTTGACTCTTTCAGTTTTTTCACCTCTTCTATCACTACATCCACATGCTCGACTGCGGATCTCCTTCCTCTCTGTTTTATTGGACAGGTGTCGGGAAAGACATTTAGCTCGTGTCGAATAAAACTGGAGTCTATCCTGGGCATTTCATAAGGTATCCATGCGAAGACTTCGATATTGGTTTTAAGGAACTGGATAAGCTCGGTTCTTTTACATTCCCTCAAGTTTGCTCTCGTGAGAAAGAAAAGATATGAGCTTGGCTCATCCAGCTCATAGCATAATAAATCTTCCACGACTTTAGCCTCGGGGTCCCTCCCAGCATGCTCCAAGACCTCTCGCTCTTCTTTGATTAACTGCACTTCTTTTATGGCCGCCTTGGTGGAAATCATAGCCAGGTAGCATTTTTTAGCTGCTACTTGGTCCTCATAAAGGGTCTCGTCACCTTGAGGAGTGGCAAACTTGATGACTTGTTGCAATGTGGATACCACCTCCTTCATCTTGTGTAGCCAATCTCTGCCAACGATGGGGAGGGAATGTCCACCACAACAAACTCTGTCACCAGCTCGGACTTTAAGAGGTATAATTTCCAAAGGCCAGTAAGACTGAGCATTGAACCCAACCAGGGGAGCTCGGGCCAGTTTTAAATCTGATTGAGTGAGTTTAAGCTGCTTAAAAAGATCGTAATATATTACCTCAATTGAACTTTTCGTGTCCACAAAGATCCGTTTAACGTCGAAGTTGTTCATTCTGAGCTGAATAACCACGGGGTCAGAATGTGGGTGTTACACCCTTTCAAGGTTTGTTTTAGTGAACGTAATGCTTCCTGATTCAGGTGTTGTTTGCCTCGGCTTCTTAGTTGGCGATTGGACCGAGAAAATCTCGTGCATTTATTTTATGATTCGGATCCCTCCCCAGATCCTATTTTCAAGATCTGGGTAATTTGGGCCCCCAATCATGTGAATAGTACCCAGAGGTAGATCTTTGTCTTTATCTATGGCTTTACCTTGCTCGTCATCGCCTCGGTCAAACCTTGGATATGGCCTGATCTCAGCCTTCTCTACTCAAGAATTTTCTTCATTTATGAACTCTTGTTCGTCTCGAACCAGTTGATCCAGGAATAGCTTTAGAGCTCGGTAATTTTCTATTTTGTGTCCCTTTTCGTCATGGTAGGAACACTTCCATCTTTGGTTGCGTCGCTTGGGATCACCTCCCATTGGTTTGGGCTTCCTAAAGTATGGCTTGTCTTAGATCCAGGCAAGAAGCTTCTAGACTAGCTCTTTAAACACAACATTGATACCCTGTCTTACCCGGCTCTCATAATTGATCGCGCTCTCCTTCTGCTTCTTGAATGGGCTCTCATTTTGGGTGGTCGTTCCCGTAGCCTTTTTTGCCTGTTTGATATCGTCCTTCAACCGGGCGAGCATTCGACTCAAGATATGAGGTCCCAAAGGTCGGTTGGAGGATCGAGCATCAAATTTTCTCAAAGTCTCTCTCCAGGGGTCAATTTGAGCTTACAACTCGCCACTGCCAACTCCTCGAAGCATTCTTCTATCTCATTGTATGTCTCTCAATAGCGATTGCTATAGTTAATGATATACTCATTTTTACCCTTCCTCAGTGTCAAGAGTGACCCGATACCTTTTGGCGCTTTCGTGTTGATTAAAAATCGAGTCACGAATGATTGGGTGAGCTGATGGAAGTTTTCAATCGACCCAGCTGGTAGCTTGTCAAACCACTTCAGCTCGAGGTCCTCTAAACTAGATGGAAATACTCGATACATTAGGGCATTTATGTTGTTCCATAGGGCCATCATTTTTCCTGACGTGACTGATGCGGGACCTCGGATCCAACTTCCCATCATATAGTGTAAATCTTGGTGGTGTGAACTTTTTAGGTGGATCCATCCCCTCAATTTCTTAAGAAAATGGAGTATGATATCTCAGAGCGAGTTCTTTCCGTATCGATATAGCCGCCTTGGCTACTTATCTAGCAGGAAAGATAGTCTTGACTTGCGTCGCGGTTGCTCGGTTGTTGAGTTTTTCCCATAGATCACCTCTTTAGTTTCTTTTTATGTTCATCTTCTCATGAAGGTCTACACTAGATTAGACTCGGCGGGGTGAAACTCTTTGCTTGTTTGACATCATAGATTTGTTGTCACCCTGGCTTTCTAGGTTGACGTACAATTTGTGTCGCCTTTCCTTCCTAGATCCTTAAGGTGGGTCACTCTGGCCTCCATACCTTCCTTTGGAGGGTTCTTCAATATCTACTAGTGGCGGTTTCATCAATTGGCTATTTAACATAATCTGCATCATCTCAGCCAATTGTGCTTGTAGGCATTTTATGGTGATGTCTTGGCAGTCCTCGCCTTCGGGGAGCAATCGACTTGGCCTTTGCTTCGAGGCGGCCTTTGCCGTCCTCTGAGTATCGGCTAGTAGTTTAGTTCCTTTGTCCCCAGGAGTCCTAGGAGCATGAGGAGGCTCCCCTCATGTGTGACAGCTACCAAAACAATTATCATCTTGAGATGCCATGAGGAACGGCCTTACTAGTGTCTATAGTAGATTTTCCATAGACGGTGCCAATTATGGGGTTCTTCTGAGAGAGATGATGGAAGGAAAATCGAAGATAGACACCTACGGTGGCATAGCGGTGGAGCTGTAGGTTAGCACCAAGTGGTCGCTCGACAGCGACTTAGTTGTGGCACAAAAATAGTGAGACAGGCCGCAAGGGCTGTTTTCGAAAAATGGCTCTCCAATGCTCAAGTTAGATGACAAGAGAAAGTATATATATAGAGAGAAAATATATATATATATATATTCTGATGGCACCAAAATTGCATACCTTTATGAGGACAACAGTTCTCCTTCTATACATTATCTCAGCACATACCTCGACGCGCTAGCTATCTCGCCAACTACTATGTGAGTGAGTAGGCGGCTGACCCAGCCATGCCCTTATGGCGTGGATAATAGCTCCTTATCATGATGTCGAAGTCTTAATCCAGGCGTGGGGCCAAATTCTATCATTGTATATTTTATCCCCTTACATTTATATAAAAAGCCACTAAAGACAAAGATTAATCTAAATAACAGACTGATCTTAGATTAATTTAAAGAGTGGATGCTTTCACTGAGACTCAAGGCTTTGTTTTGTTTAGGAATGTTCGCCAATGTTTGTTGGATAACGTTCACGGTGTCTCCTAAATAGGAAAAGGACCAGAAGATCAAAACAACAGTCAAAATAGGAAGAAATAAGGAATCAAAAACAAAAAGCAAGTAGCCGACCTGGGCCTCAGACGGACCTCGGACAGGCCTTCCCATTAGTGTTGGCTAGATCGGTAATTGTATTCGTCACCCAGCTCCAACAGGTTAAAGTGGGCGAACTTATCAAATTCATAAAAATCTAAGATGATTCTCTTGTTACCTTTTCGAACCTTGAGGTAATTGCTAGTGCCAGAGAAACAACAACTGCAAAAATACACTATATCCTAAACACCTAGAGTAGTGCCATGGTTATTGTTTAAAGTCATGATTCCCATCCCGACCCAGAATAAATTTATGGCAACTTGCTTAGGGCTAAGCCTATAATGCCACACAATTGTTGTCGATAATGTGGATCCAATGATGATCGAGCTCTAAAAGGGTAAGGATGACAAAGGGAGGAACACCGTATTTCTCCCTAAAGACAGCTATACAGGACGGGAAATTAACTAGGTCTCTAAAACCACTTTCTTTGGCCCGACTCATTTTTAGAAGAGTAGAAAAAGAAGATAAATAGTAAGAAAGAAATAAACAAAGCACTTATAGAGAAGATTGAAGATGAACAACCTCCCACGAAGCCTCAAAGGAAGAGCTTTAATGATGGAACCACCAGAGAAGGATAAACATAAAGAAGAAGCAGAGATGTGAGGAAGTAAATTCAAGCCCTAATTTATAAAAGTAGGCCGCCAAACTTTTCTTAGGAAATTAAAAAGGCACACACGCCCCCACGTGATGCGTTCTTTCAGAAAAAAAGGTGCCACGTGGCAGGGCAGGGGTTGGTGCAAGTGGACAGTCATGCCTCATAAATGTTGACACACCTTCATAGATTGACATCAACGATCAAATCACAAAAAGTGACGGTTTGACTAAACATAGAACTAGAAGTCGTCCAAGCAATTGCTAAAACTGGTAGTTGAACAATGGGGAAGATATGAACTGACAGAGCTTTAGGAAGATCCTAACATAGTTCGGACCTCCCAAAAGCTAGGGGTAATTGTGGGAGGAAAATACCGAGCAGACACTTGGAAGAATTCGTAAGAAGTAACGGTTGAGATAACCAAAGCAGCGTGCAGTTCGGCTGAACACTGGACAAGGATCCGAACAGAATCAAACCCAAAGTGTAATATGACCGGACAACCTTTTGATCTCTGAGCATTAGTCCAGGGCTGTTTAACAAAAGGCCGAGTTGAAAGATGAGCAAGACTAGTAGATTTTGATACAAAAATAGTTGACTTTATTAATTTAAGTTGACTGTGACTTAAGTTGGGGGCATGACAATTGATAATATGCACATGGATTTCGATACAAAAATGTTATGTTTACTATTTGATGTGGCATATCCTATGACCATTAGATGCAATCGATTTTGTTGTGGTAAAAATTTAGGATGAGCAACCAATAGTCAAAATTGCTCGTAAGCTCGATAATGACCTCGGTAGTTACCTTGGTGACTTCAGGGTAATGACCTCGGGGTGATGACCTCAGTAACTTGTGCAAGGAAACAAACACTACCAGCCGAGTTAAGGCTGCTCAAACCCTTTCGACGTGGAGATGAAACAGAGATGAGGTAACTGGACAGAGCTTAATAAAAATTT
>BRYE01000010.1:7280573-7290573 GCA_030159115.1 Actinidia arguta var. hypoleuca | reverse complement strand
GATTTGAATCTTTACTCACTGTCTTCAGATGTTGATACTTTAAGCACGATATTTCTTCATGTGTCGACACTTCATTCCTAAATTCAAGTCTTTCTTCATGTGTCCATTTTGAAGCCCTAAATGACAGAGATTGGCCAAAATCCATTGTTAAGCAAAGAAGTGAGTATTGATCATTTAGCCATTTTTCATCAAATATGTGCAAACACATTGAATAATGTTAACTTGGTTGTGATTTAATGACCTCTTACAGTCTATTCTCTTTGTTTCAATTTATTTGTCCACTTTTACTATTCTAATAAACTTAAAAATCGTCTATATTTTATAATTTATACTTTGTTATTTTTGATAATTTTAAAAACTTTTTATATAGGAATTAATTGAGATCTTCTGATTGGTGTAAAAAATCTCAAAAAATTATTTACAAAAATAAATTATTTGTTAAGCCGATTAAATGATACAAATGTCAAAAAGGATAAAAAAATGGGACAAAAGGAGTTTCATTGTTGGAGATGAATTTCAAGCTATACCCAAGTTAAAGAAGGAAGTGGATACTAGGAAGATAATACTATGGAGGTTTTATTCAACTCTATTCCACTTGAAATAAAACACCGCAATACATGGATTTATATAGACATACATGAGTAGCTAGATTCATGTATCCTACATAATGATTACAATTCTCAAAAAGACTTTTGACATAATCTGAAAAACCTTTTAAATAACGAAAGAAACTGTTGATATTTTCTATGAGTGACTAGATGCATCCATGACCTTTAAAATTCCAAAACAAGATTAAATTCTAACACCCCCTCTTAAGCTTGATTTTGTAACTCCGAGCAAACTCCTTAGCTTGTGAAACAATTCAACCTTATAGGGTTTGGTGAAAATATCAACAATTTGATCTTGTGATTTTATGAACTTGAGCTCCACCTCTGTTTTGGTTACACAATCTCTAATGAAATGATACCTTGTATCAATATTCTTGCTTCGATAATGAAACATTGGATTTTTAGCCAATGCTAATGCTGATTTGTTGTCGATAAAAATCTCTATTGATTATTCTTGTGGCACATGTAGTTCCTTCAACAACCTCCTTAACCAAATTGCTTGACAAACACAATATGTAGCATAATCATACGTGGCTTCACAAGTAGACAGAGCAACAATTGATTGCTTCTTTGAGGACCAAGTAAAAGCAGCATTCCCCATGAAGAAAACAAAATCAATAGTACTTTTTCGATCATCTAAATTTTCAGCCCAATCACTATCACATTATCCTTCAATCCTAAAAGTTTCTAAAAATGAATAAAATAAGCCAAAATCCAATGTAACTTTGATGTAATGAAGAATTCTTTTAGCCACTTTCAAGTGTGACATGGTAGGTGCTTTCATGTAGTGACTAACCAATCCAACTCCATAAAGAATATCTAGTCTTGTGCAAGTTAAATACCTGAAACTTCTAACAAGACTTTTGAACAATGTTGGATCAACTTTTTCATCATCTTCATGCTTTAACAATTTGATTCTACATTCCACCAGAGTATTTACATGCTGGTAATCATTCATCTTGAATTTCTTGATAACTTCTTTAGCATATCCTTTTTGAGAGATGAAAATGCCATTCTTCATTTGCTTCACTTCAATACCAAGGTAATAAGATATGAGGCCAATATTTGTCATCTTGAACTCTTAAGCCATTGTTTTCTTGAACTCATCAAATATTCTTTAATTACTTCTTATAAAGATCAAATCATCCACATACAAACAACCAATTATTATATCACATTATTTATTGACCTTTGTGTAGAGAACATACTCAGGAGGACATTTTATGAAGTTATTATCCTGGAAATAATTAACAATTCTGTTGTTCCACGCTCTTTGCACTTGCTTCAAGCCATACAAATCCTTCTTCAACTTCAAAGCTTACTCTTCTTGTCCTTTTGCTACAAAACACATTGGTTGTTGTACATAAATCTCTTCCTCAAGAAAACCATTCAAGAAAGAAGATTTCACATCCATTTGATGAATTTCCCAATTATTCTATATAGCCAAGGAAATTATTAATCTAATAGTTTCAAGACAAGCAACAGGAGCAAATACCTCATCATAGTCAATATCAGGCCTTTGATTGTATCCTTTGGCAACTAATCTTGCTTTGTACCTTTTCACTTCACCTTTAGGATTCTTCTTTGCATTGTACACCCATTTAATGCCAATTGCCTTTTGCCATATTGGAAGATTGACAAGTTCCCATGTATCATTCTTTTGAATGGATTTGATTTCTTCATCCGTGGCACCTTTCCACTTGTTATCTTGAATTGCTTCTTCAAAACTTATAGCTTCAAAAAGACAAAATAGAGTAGGATCCTTTAAACTTTCAGTTACCTTTTTTGTTTCATCATATATCTCTTGAAGACTTCTCATACATGGTGGTCTTTCACTTGAACTTGCTTCCATTGATGATGGAGATGATTGTTCACGAATAACTGATAAAGGTGTTACGGATGGAGAAGTGGGCAACTATACGTCTTCAATTTCTTGATCTTCTTAATCAAAAAAAGGGAAAACATTATAGTCCTCTTTTGGAGTATTCCATTCTCATAAACTTTCTTCATCAAATTCAACATCTCTTCTAATTATAGTCTTCCCAGTGTTTGGATTGTACAACTTGTAGCCCTTTGACCTTGCATCATAGCTGATGAAGACATACTTTTTACTCTTGTGATCCAACTTGGATCGCTTTTCATTTGGCACATGAACATAGGCAACACTCCCCAAAACTCATAAGTGAGAGACGCTTGGCTTTCTTCCATACCATGCTTCTTGTGGGGTCTAATTTTGCACACTTTTAGTAGGACAATGGTTTGAGAGATACACTGCACAATCAACAACTTCAACCCAAAATTCCTTAGGCATTTACTAGCTCTTCATCATGATTCGAGCCCTATTGAGAATGGTCCTATTTATTCTTTCTGTAACTTCATTTTGTTATGGAGACCTTGGCACAATTAAAGGATGGCAAATACCCTTCGCTTCACAAAAATCCTTGAAAGCATTCGATGTGAATTCACCGCCTCTATCAGATTTTGTTGCCTTTAATTTGTAGCCACTTTGCTTCTCAACAAAAAACTTGAATTTCTTGAAAACTTCAAATACATCCGATTTTTCCTTAAGAAAATAGTCCTAGGTTTTTCGGCTAAAATCATCAATGAGCAAGAGAAAATAATTATTCTTACCAAATGATGATGGTTTGATTGGCCCACAAACATCTGAATGAACAAGCTGCAGCGGTGCCATCGCTCTTGAAGTAGCTTCCTTGGAAAGACCTTTCCTAAATTGCTTGTCGAAAAGACATCCTTCACAAAGTTGATTTGGATGGTCAGTAAAAGGCAATCCTTTCCCCATCTTCTTCTCACCTAGTGAATCTAGCGCTCCAAAATTCAATTGCCCAAGCCAATTCGAATCACTAAAATAGGCCTTAAAACATTTAGCAACATCAGTTTGAATATTTAACAAAAACCTTCGATTCTTTGTCATTTGAACCTTGGCAATCAAATTTACCAAATAATCTCTTATCGAAGACTATATCTTTTATAACAATATCATAGCCATTTTCTAACAGTTGTCCCAAACTCAAAATATTACTTTTCATACTTGGAACATAGTTAACATTAGAAATATGTTGGTGCCTTCCATCCTTTGAGCGAAATAAAATCATACCTTTTCTTTGTATTGAAATTTAAGATGAGTCTCAAAAGTGACTTTGCCACTTACCGATTCATTATGCTCGAACATGACTTTGCCACACATATGGTTGTTTGCACCAGTATCCACCTCTTTATTTCCTTTTTTTGACATAATTGACTTTCTCTTAATAATTGTTAGAGGCACTTCTACATTTCGAAGCAAAATGTCCATATTGTTGACAATTATAAAATTGAACTTGAGATTTATCATACCTTCTCACATATTGCCTTGAAGTGTTTCCTCTTCCACGCCCTCTCATTTGAGATGAGCCTTGTTTTCTATCTTCTCCACGGCCTCTTGATTGAGAAAAAAATTGGCTTCTTTCTTCGCTGTAAACAGTGTTGTGACCACCTCTTTGATTTACTCTGCCTCGGCCATGTCCATATCCACATCTATTTCCACGCCCTTGATTCCTTTGGAATCTTCCAAGATTTTCTTCATTTTCCTTCAACGAGAGCCTCGACTATAACACTAGCTCTAAAGGCTCCTAATTCTCTTTTTGCACATTTTCTTCATGAGCTTGCAATGATCCCATAAGTTGATCAATGGTCATAGAGTTTAAATCTTTTGACTCCTCAATCGCAACAGCAATAAAATTGAACTTGGGATCTAATGAACGAAGAATTTTCTCTGCCGCTCTTGGATCATTCAAATCTTTACCATATTTGCGTAATTGATTCACCAAAGATAAAACTCTTAAAAAATAATCTTAAATTAATTCAGAATCTTTCATTTTTAGGGCTTCAAATTCACCTCGTAATGTCCGTAGACGAACCCTCTTCACCTTGTCAACTCCTTGGTAAGTATTTTGAAGAATATCCCATGCCTACTTAGCCGTAGTTGCACTAATCACTCTCTGAAGTCGTGCATCATTCAAACCTTGATGGGTGGTCAAAAGAGCCTTATGATTTTTCTTTTTCAAAGCCTCTAAAGCATCTTTTTGTGCTTGAGTCAAAGAATCCTCATCTTGAGATTGCTCATAGCCTTTGACTACAATATCCCATGAACCTTGTCCTCCAAAAATCGCCTCCATGCGAATACACCAACTATTATAATTATCTTTGGTGAGTTGAGGCACTTGAAATTTTCCTGTTCCATTTGCCATCTTTTTGTATCACCAGGATTTCTAAACTTTGATACCACTTTGTTGGAAATGAACTTCAAATTATACCCAAGTTAAAGTAGGAAGTGAATACTAGGAAGAGGATACTATGGAGGTTTTATTCAACTCTATTCCGCTTGAAATAAAATACTGCAATACATGGATTTATATAGGCATACATGAGTAGCTAGATTTATGTATCCTATATAATGATTACAATTCTCAAAAGACTGTTGACATAATCTAATAAACCTTTTAAATAATTAAAAAAAACTTTTGATATTTTCTATGAATGACTAGATGCATCCATGACCTTTAAAATTCTTAAACAAGATTAAATTCCAACATACACAAGACAAGACAACGATGAGTGTATATTTGATATACTGAGTTGCATACCTTTTTCTTTTCGTTTTATATATAAATTTACTCATTTTCCATTACGGAAATAATTTCTATACTCTTCTTTTGTACAAACGCGTTCATTTATATGTCTTTATTTTCCATGCCAAATTACAAAATTACGCTTGTATTATATTCAAAAATCTATTAAGAATTATTAAATAGAGGAACTATTTTGTAACTTCCCATAACAAAGAAAAAAAAAGTACACTTGTACAAGAAAAAGTGTTAAAAATTAAAAATGACTTCACTTTCGTTAATATTCCTCAATTTTGGCATTCTCTTCGTCCTTTTGTACTTGTATCCTAGGATTTTTATTTTGTTGGGTTTTAAGGTTTGAAAGAGTTTTACATTTTGAACACTTTGCCGTCCAATTTAAAGAGGCTTTTTTGAATTCCCTTTCCACAACAAGAACAAATCAATGATCATAACAAATCATGACCTCTCTTATATATACAAGTTATGACCACTATTACTATACTACATCTGCATTCTACATCTCATTCTGCATACAACATGAGATGGGGCAAAGCAAAGAATCAGAACAAGTTCATAAGATTCATAAAAGTGCCGTTTAGAATTCTAAGCAAGGCGAGGGAAAGTTACACAAAAACCCTTTTCGATTGTTCTGGGAAGGCTGGTAGTGGCAGCAGCGCAGTGTGTCCTGCTCCAAAGGCACCACAATTGCCTACCAACTATGGCGTTTGTGCATTGAACGAACAAATCAAGAGGGAAGAACGTAGAGAGCATGTTAGGGTTGTGTCGAAGAGGGATAGGGCGAGTGTCGAAAAGCCGGTTTGTGGGGTGGGGAGAAGTTATAGTGTTGGGGTTGGAAGGATTGGGAGGATTGATGAGGACAAGCCATGTGAATTTGAGGAGGAAGATGTTCAATCAAACAGCTCTGGTTTGATTTGTCATATAAAGAGGAACTTTGTGTAGCAGTACACACTGGGAAGGTGATTTTGTGAGCGGGGGTGGAACTACATTGGGGCCAAAGCCGCTCCTACTTTTGTGTAAATCCTCTATATACAACATGTATTTATGTGAGTTCAGTAAAATTATATATGATTGGCATCCTTTCCATAATATTTAAAATTCATCTCAAAATTATGTGTCCAAAATTACATTTTTCTTGAAGGTCCCAATAAAATCATAGACTTTGATGTACACTGCTGAACACACATCAAATAGAAGTAGATGAATAAATGAGTTTCAAACCCAAAAAATATTTTTTTCTCAACCGTTACTTGATACCAACAATGTGAACTTCGACGGACTATCGATGAAAAATGCATGAATTGACAAAGTGAAATATTTTGATTTAAATAAGCTCAAAAAATGCAACATATATGATTAAATTAGCTTTAATTTTCAAAACAGAGTTCATTTTTTTTTCCGATAAACTCTCCCTCATCTATACTTTTTGAATTTGTTAAAGGATAATCTTTACAAATTTAAAAGGAGTATGTTTGATTCCTTAAAAAATTAAATTTTCAATAAGGACAAACAAATTGGGACCAGGGTGTAAGAGAATTCTTTTTAGATATAACAAATTGAACTATTGTTCTAAGCAATTTTTTTGTTATTGTAATATTCGGCTTTTTTGCTTATTTGCCCCCGTTAGACAATGTTTTTTTTTTAATTTATTCTTTTGAAAGTAATGAATTTCTTAGTATTGAAATATTTTTGCCATAGCTATCCGAAATAATTTTTTTTTTATATTTAGTTATCATTACTCATGTAGCAGAGTCTGTGAAACTGGTCCAATAAGCTACTTATGAGTTGGGCACGAGTAACATTTATTGTAAACCAATCGTGCTTATTTGTAAGGTAAGTGATTTTCATACTTTTTTCTTCAATTGTATTTTTTTTGTATGTATTAGGGTGAATTTACACAAATTCTTACTTTTATTTTAATATTTTTCATTATATAAGGACATTTGAGTAAATTCACCCTAATAAGGATGAAAAATGAGTGCAATTGAAGAAAAGAGAGTGAAAATCATTAATATTCGCGTGATTCACGTACGCAGTATTAGACCCAGTTTGGACTAAGTTTATTTTGTGATTTTGGAATAAAATAACTCAGTTTTTTTTACATCTCTTTAGGGTGAGTTTATGAAAGTTTATTTAGCTAAAATATCTGAGTTTTTTAGTTACTCCAAACAACACAAGTGATTTTTTGTGCCACTATCTTTTTAATCAAAAAATGAAAGGGTGATTCTATATGGATCCAAAAGTCTCTCTCTCGCCCCATTTTTTCTTATTTTGGTAAATTTTACTGATCTCTCTTAAAGTTTCTGACACGTAAAAACACTTCCCAAGTATTCTTCATTGGAGCTAATTTTTTGACAAAAATTCAATTCAAGTATTCCAAAATTCTTTTCTTAATACACTAATTAAAATGAATAAACATTCTCTTTTTAAAAAAATATTATTTTCTTGTAATTATCCCATTTTTAATTTTTATCAGTAAGTAATTGTTTTAAAAAAATATGGTCTAAATTGTTACTTTTAAAGTATTTCTAATCAAAGTTTAGTTAAAAAATAAGTCTTTGTTATCCAAATTTATTACAAAAATAAGGGCAATATTGATAAAAAATATTAAAACTAAAAAATAAGGGCAATCTTGTTATTTTTTACTAAAAAATTATATTCAGAGAGAATTTAGATAATATTTTCAAAAGTAAAAGCAATTAGTGCTATTTCAGAAACTATACATGTGTGAATGTAATTATCAAAAACTTCAAAAGGGAGATGAGTGAAAGTTACACAAATTAAAACTCTCGAGAAAAATTCTTTGGGTCCAAATAGGATCTCCCAAAACGAAAAAATCTAGTTTTTTAACCTAGTTAAGCGAGAAATGATAGAGAAGACAAAGAAAACCGTACATTTTTAAAAAATAAGGGTAATTTTTTATTTTATACCCTCTAACTTTCATTCAAATTTTCACTTTCATCCTTTATATATTTATCTGAACATATTTACCCTGAACTTTCGATATGATTATAATGTGAACCCTCCATTCACATCCGTTAGAATTTGTGAATAGAAATAGCAATATGTCATGTACATGACTTATACAAAGGCTGAAAAATATTTTTTTTAATTTGTTTTTGGATAAAAATGATTGTTTTTCTTCTTTAGTGAGTATCCAGCTTAAATAAAATTTATATTTCAAATTCCTTTGGTCAAGAGATACCGAAAAAGTATAAAATTTTGATTAAACCATGAAAAAGAATACTAAAAACAAAAAGAGTTATATTTATACTAATTTAAAAACTTCAACGTGGTTATGTGCTTGCCACATGGATATTTTTGTTTACAAACTCTAACGAATGTGGATGTAAGGTCCATATTGGAATCGGTTTTAAAGTTTTGAGTTTAATATGTTCAAATTAAAACGTGAGGGCTGAAAGTAAAATCTTAATAGAAGTTTAAGGATATAAAATGAAAATTTCCTTATTGAGGAAATTCGCGAACGGAAACTTACACTAATATCTCCTTAGGTTTTTTATAATAATAGATACCTACCCTTGGTCTGATGTCTCCAGGCTGCTACCACAAAAAAAGACACTGCATCTCTCAGATTATGTACAGGGACTAATGCAGGATTTTGATCCGGAGAGGTGAGTATGTATAAAAATATCCTAGAGTAGCAAACCTATATAATTTTAAAATTTTTGAATGAATACTACTAAAATAATAGAGTTTTTTTTAAATATTATTATAATAAATAAAAAAAAATTCAAAACCTTGGGTCTATTATGTATACCCCAAATCTAACAAGCAAGCCAGCAGATTTAGTTCTTCCACGTAGGGATGGCAACGGGGTGGGTTGGGGACGGGATCATCCCAACCCGACCCCGACCCCGACCCCGACCCAATTAAGAAAACCCTCCCCCCCCGTCCCAAACCTGAGACGGGTTGGGACGGGAGTATCCCATACCCGCCCCCCTGCCCCGTTTAATCTTTTTTAATTATATATATATATTTTTTATAAATGGTATAAAAAATATATCATTATATATATATATATATATATATATATATATATATATAATATTATGGTATAATTAAAAAAAAAAAGATAATTTTATCAATTTATGGTTAATCGGGGCGGGGGCATCCAAACTCGAACTCGCCCCAGATTTTAATTTTTTTCCCATAACCCGTTCCGAACCCTTTTATCACTACCCCAAACCCGCCCTATTAGGGGCGGGGCGCGGCGGGGTGAGCACCCGAAATTTTCGGGGTAATTGTCATCCCTACTTCCACAATATGCATCTACCCCCTTCCTCTAATTCCATAAGTTTTACCGCAAATTTTAATTAAAATTCACCTGAAGAATGTGCATTCCTAAATCCAGATTTGGAGCGGCTCGTGTGGGGTTGTGTATAACATAATAGATAGCGAGAAATCGAAGATAGGTACCTGAGGTGACAAAGTAATGACCAAAGGTAGCTGTTAAAAGCTACTATCAGCTGGACTGAACTGCAAGACAAGAATGGTGAGAATGGACATCGGAGTTGTTTCTAAAAATGGTTCTCCGATGGTCAAGTTAGAAAACTAGTGGATACACAATGTATATCTTTAGAGAAAGAGTTTTAGGCTTAGAATATCAAGAACTGCATATCTTTGAATGAATAAGGGAAGACCTTATATAGTATAGTTTGGCGCATGTCTGGACGAGCCAACTGTATTGTCACTTGACATAATGCAGCTCGACGCGTGCCTGGACGCATT
>BRYE01000010.1:7263073-7265573 GCA_030159115.1 Actinidia arguta var. hypoleuca | reverse complement strand
TGTGACTACAGAGAAGTTGCAAGAGGCAATGGACTATGCATGTGGTGAGGGGGGGGGGGGGGCTGATTGTGTGGTGGCGTGTTGATGAGGGAGATTTGAATCGAGGTGTCCTCTGGTAGTGGCGAGTGGAAAGTTGCCTTTGAAAGAGAGAGAGAGAAGGAACATTCAGTTCTGTATTGATATGAACCAGAAGAAGATAAATACAGTTTTAAACTAGAACTATAACATAATTATAGATTTTTCTCAAATTGTTTTGGAAAATTACAGTTTAACTTAAACTTTTGGGAAATCACAACTTAACCCTAATTGGTTTTGAAAAATTATAATTTTTTGTAATTACTATTTTAGTCCAAATCTTTGGGAGTTTACTACTTTAAACCTAGATTTTTTGGTAACTACTGATTTTATCCCAGATTTTGAGAATTATAGCTTTGTCTCGTTTTCAAAAAAATTGCAGTTTCAAACCAGTTTTTTTCAAAAATTATTGTTTTAACCCCTGTGTGGTCAACCGTGCGTAGTTTGATATTGGTCAGTTTTTGCTAAGTGAGAGACTATGGCCTTAAACAGTCGTGCGTGAACGGTCTTTCTAGGATAAACTCATCGGCATTTGGAGCAGTTTACTCGTTTTATGCCGTGATGCTGTTGGATTCTTGTCTGATCTACTCTAGAGATTACATTCTATTCTAGGCATTATTAGTCTGTTAGTGGATGGATTGACGAGGTCGGTTATGTGGTTGACTTGAAGTGATCAGCTAGTAGAAGGCATGTTTACTCAGCCTAAACATACGACTTGTGGTGTGTTACCGCCAAATGTTGTGTTATGCTCAGCAGAGGTAGAAGATAAAAATCACAAATATGAGATTTGTGTTGAAGCGAAGTTAACTAGGTATTCGTTTTACTCGATTGAAAAAAAATACCGAACCATTGATTTTAATTCACACCGATTTGTGTGATTTGAAATATGTCCGAACACCTAATGTGAATAAGTATTTTATTACATTCATTGATGATTATACTAAATACTGTTATGTGTACTTGTTAAACAGTAAGGATGAAGCTTTTGACAAATTTATTCTTTATAAAAATGAAGTTGAAAACATCAACATATTTTGGTCCAGACTTCCTTACTTATTTCTCAAATAAGCTTCAAGGCAAAGGAAAATATGGGGATAGACAAGTTTGACCCACATTGAAAAAATAAAAAAAAGTTAGTGAGCGTATAAAACTCAAGTAGGGACACTAAAAATTGGATCCTTCGGCACCTCAAGTTTTTAGAAGGGAGAGTTATGTATAAAGTGGGATTGATCCATTAACCTATGGTTCTGACCCACTGCAATCGCATGCCCGGCTCGGGCCTGGCTAGGGATTGGTTGAATATTAATTTTTTTAAAAAAATTATTCAATTATTTTAATTTTTAAACGGTTAAAAATTACACTTCCTTCTCCGGAGTTATCTTTCTTTAGTGAACGGTCACACCGTTTCGGATTTAAGCGGAACGACAATTATGAATTATTTTTGAAAAATTTTCTTTAATACGTGAACGGTTACAGTTTTTTAATTTATTCAAAAATATTCCTGTAAGTATCTGTTTGGTTGAATGAGTGAAATTTCGGCCGAATATGTGTCTTCTATAAATTCCACCACCATTTTACATTCTTTATTCATTCGAAAATCATTCTAAGTAGAGTTAAAAAGTGCTAGGACCATCCATCATTTTCTAGTATTTATTTGAGAGAGAGAAGACACTTGAAGGTTCGTCGTGATTTTCTGATTTGAAGTACTACTACCTGAAGATCGAAATTGTTGTATCTTAAGAGTTGTACGACACATTCCGTACGTACCAAGTACGGGTTATAAACGACTTAAGAAAACTGAACTAAATACAGGCCTCAGCCAATTTCAATTCTGTTCTTTGAATAATTCTATAAATTGTGTTATTTACATTTTTGTTATTTCTTGTCTTCTCTTTCTGCATTTCAAAGATCAGAAATTTATATTTAAACTTTCTCCTTTAAAAAAAAAAGAACACACTTTTTCCTACATCAATTACTTCATCAACCTTTGTGAATTGAAACATTTGTGTTTTGGTGAGGGGTCGGAATAAGGGAGAGGACGCATTCTCTTTGGTTATAATATATATATATATATATATATATATATATATATATATATATATATATATATATATATATATATATCGTTGGTGGGACCTGTTGGCCATTTTGGCAGTGGTCACTTATTGGATTGTCAATTTTGCTTCGAGAGCGACCCACCAAATCACAAGAGACATTTTATTTTTCTTAAAAATTATGGTTGAAGTTTTCAATATTTTCTCTGAAAGAAAATGATCCAGAAAAAGTGACTTGTACTGTTCCTAGAAACATTCTTAACATAAGCTAAGTTTCTAGAAACACCCACTAAACAAGCAAGAAAGCTTAATAAATGTTCTTTGGGGTCCAATTCTACAACATTTCAAACCATGGACTTGGTTTTATTGGT
>BRYE01000010.1:7253073-7255573 GCA_030159115.1 Actinidia arguta var. hypoleuca | reverse complement strand
AGAGATGGAAGGTCAAGAACAACTGTCTCCTATCAACTGTGATTGCAACTTCCCAAGTCAATGACTCAAGGACTCAGCTTCTCCAAAGTAAACACACCATTTACTTCTCTCTCTTAGTTACCTTGCTACGTCTCTTTCTTGATGAATATATATTTAGCCATGCATTGAAAAAAACCTTGTCAGAGTATCTGAATAAATCAGAGGATAACAAGGCCAAGCATGATAAAGAGGTAAGAAAACCATTACTCTTTGCTGGCTTAAACATTTTTAAGGGGAAATTTAGATGGCACTACAAAAGAACTGAGTCGAGCTGAGCTTTAGTGTGTGCTCAGCGTTTGTTTGTTAGGTATTTAGCGAGTTAAGCTCAATGAAAATTTAATAAATTGAGCTCGAACCAAGTCAACTTTAGATTAAGTCGAGCTTGGGATGGCTCACAAGCGCCAATGAGCCAAACAAATTATTTATGTATCATATAGAATAAGGATACAAATGAAGCTTCATCATTGATTATAAAAATGTCATTAATATTCCTCACAACCTATCAATTATGTCTTGCATCTAATTGTAAATGGACAAAATATATAAAGACAGAATCTGGCCACACTAGGGTGGAGACCTCCGCTGAGCTTCCGCTAAAGAGCTAGGTCGGGGGGTCCTCCGGCGTGGAGCTCGGTGCAGATGCTATCACAGACGATCACCGTCCAAACCGAAGATATCGATATTGCCGAGCTTCCGCTGTCTAGCAAGCTCGAAGAAATGACCGTGCTGAAGCCCAAGCGAGGAACAATGGCAGGAGGGATTCCCAATGAATGACAGGGGGCAAAGGGTTTCTTATACGTCAAAGTCCCTCCTGACAGCTCGCACGCCTATGAGAAGACTTCGGCCGAATGATGGCGAGATACTGGCCAAGCCATAGGGGCAGGGCTGGGTCAAGTGCCTATATTCACTGACATGACGGATGACGCGCATGAGTGCACGTCGGGTTGCAGTCTGTCGGGTGATAAGATAGCTGGCGCGTCAAGGCACGCATCGAGCTGGAATATAAAAAGGAGAACTGTTGTTCTCACAAAGGTACGCGATTTTTGGACCCTCAGAGTTGACATATACTTTCTCTCTCTATACGTACCATCTCCGGTCATCTAACTTGACCGCTGGAGAGTCGTTTTCCTAAAACAGCTCTGCGGCTTGTCTTACTATTTCTGTGCTACAGCTAGGGAGCTTCCGAACTGTCAACCAGCATCAGCCTTTACAACCACTGCAGGTCTTCCATATGTGTCTACTCTCGATTTCCTGTCTCTCATCTCTCTCACAAGAACCCACACTAATATATAATGAAATACAAAAACTTTTATTCCTTGTAAATTGTTTATTAGTGTGTGCTTTTTATTATTCTATTATATTATTTGAATATTTGCTAGTTTGTTATTTGAGGTGACTAGAATTTTAATAAATAAAAATTATCTTTAGAAAAAAATAATATATTTTAGTATAACTAAATTCATGATGAGCTTAATCTAAAAGATTGAATTTGACACATTTATTAATTAAATAAATTTAAATGGGCTTATAACGAGATGAGATTCAAAATGTTTGGCAACTTTTACCGAAACATCAACCTTTACACTAATCCCTATCTTCTGCTCAAACTTACCCACTTGGTTATTTTAATCAAATTTGAGTGTATCCATTCAAGCGTTTAATGAACCATTTATTCAAAATTCTACTATGAAACTAAGTAAAAGTATGAGGGTTGGAGATGCCTGGTATTATTAGTATTAGAACAACTCCAATAGAATAGACGAACTCACTTTGTGGTTAAAGTAAAGAGCCAAAAACTAAAAATATAAGTCGAGCAGAATAGACATTCCAATACCTATTTAAAATAGGGAGCCATGAAAGTACGCATCCTCAAATATGATGTCTATAGTGTGTCAAAGTATAGTAATATCACAATTGATTGTACTATTTATCACAATTGATCGTAATAGAAAAAATCATAACTTTTCTTTACCAAAAAGAATTGTAACAGTTACGACAATGATGTGTAACATACTATTTTTTACTATTTTTAACATGCATCCATTGTAACATTCTCCACACCAATCATAATATAAACTATACAACCAATCGTAACATTTACGACAATCGATTATAATATTTTTATATAACACACAATGCGTACTATAGATTTTGCCTTAGAAATAATACCAAAATGAATAGGTAAAGAAGACGAGCATTCAGAAGCTCATGAATCCTTCATAATATAATATTATCACTAAATATTTCTTCGTTCTAATTTGTTTCTCTCTTTTAAGGAATTCAATTTTTTAAAGAGAATGATTAAACATCTTAACAAGTATAATTCAAAATTACCCTTAAACAATTTAAAATTATCCAAAAATAAAAATTTGAAATGTTACATCAATTCAAAAGTGATGGACAAAAAGTTTTTATATTATTTTGGTGGTGGTTTTGGAAAGTTAACAAACATATTCGGAAC
>BRYE01000010.1:7243073-7245573 GCA_030159115.1 Actinidia arguta var. hypoleuca | reverse complement strand
CTAAATTTTATGTGCTAACTTGGTATACCCCATATATATATAGATCATAAAATAACTCTTTCATACTTACTTTAGTCTTACTTAATTTGTTATGCTTTTTAAATTATTTTTGTTCATCATTTTTATACATATTGCTTCTTTAATACTGATGGAGTACTTCAATCTTATATTTTGTGATTAGTCGAATTAAAATCGAGATTATTTCTCCAAAATGTCAACCCGGCCCCGTCTTATCAAAAACCGCCCAAAAAATTAATCAATCAACCGATTTTGAATGTTGACGGGGTCAACTAATAGGTACGAATAATGACTGCAGCTCATTAAAAATGGGTTAATTGAAATTCTTTTTCTCAATCTTTCTAACCTGACTCCGGCATACCACTAATCATGTCAACTAGAATCCAAATGAAGAATCAAATGTGAGTCACCATTGTTATAATTGCCCAAACCACAGCGATGGGCGGCTCTGACTCTCACAACTTTAAAATGTGTTGCTACTATAGAGCGATGTGAACTCATATACTGTAGCAATTTTTTTTTTTAATGTGGGATGGGGTATCATAGCCTTTGTCTAAACTTTTTTCATATTCATGATAGTCAAAATTATTGGACAAATGTGAACTGAGGTGGTGCCTTTTTGACATTGTTTTCCAATAAATGTTGATATATATAATCTGTCTTTTTGTATATGTATTTTCACCTAGGGGACCAAGTATGAAAGTACTACGATTACTGCTGTTCTTGTTTGATTTTGAATTATGACCATCAATATATTTTTGGATTTGTTTTTACTTGTAAATAGACAGGTAAAAGAGAGTTAAAAATGTAGGAAAAAGAAAATTTGGTGAAAGATGCTAAAATTTAATTGTACATATTTTGATTCGGATTGTTAACAAACCGATAATTTAAAAGCATTGATTCATACTATTTTCAGGGGCAGAGTGGGGTCGTAAATAATTTAGATTTATTCTAATTAAATTCCATCACCATTTACGGTTTCATTTAAACCTTCTAAATCTAGTGTCATGGGCAGCTTGAAACCATTGGTGTGATCTGAACCGAATTTCTCAGTGGATCGTGGCAGCAATCGTACCCTAAATTTGTGTACAAACTCACTGATATATACCCATACGTTGGTCAGAGTTTAGAGCTATACCCTAGTCAGAAAATAAATGTGTATAGAAGGGCAGAGATAAGGATTAAAAGAGCCACATTAGAGTTGTGTAAGAATTGTCATGAGAAAGGAGAACACGGCAAAAGGATTTGGAGCTTTGTTTTGGTGGTGGTTGGTAAGACAGAAAATGTTCTTCCCATCCCTTTTAGGGCAGAAAATGTTTTTCTCAAACATTTTAGTATAGTAAATGCGTTTTCTCAAAAAAAACTTCCTTATCCAATGTAAGCCTGTTAATGGATCGGATTTGGATGATATCTGTGAAAATCCGAATTTGATCCGAATCCATATTTGACAAATCCGTTCAATTTGATCCGATTCCCAATTCATTTTAAATAGATATTCGATCCGATCCGTTTTTCTTTCTTTTTAAAAAATCAAATCAAAGAAGTATAGAATTTTTTAAATAGAAAAAAAAGCTTATAAATTTTTCTCGAATAGGATTCAAAACCATCTAGATTTTTGTAGTTGTTTATCTCCAACAATATTTCTAAACTTCTATCCACATTTTCTTAATTTTAGGAGATCAATATTTTTCTACCTTCTCCAATAGTCTATTTCGCTTAAAAATATTACTATTTTATTATATTTTTTGACATGTTTGAAATTATTTACTGAGTTATGTCAAAACTTTTAGATTGGAAGATTGTGATTCTTTAAAGCATAATCTAACAGTATCAAAAATAGTAACTTCTCAAATTCATCAGCTGTTAAATAACTTTAGAAGTTATTTTTTTAGAATCAAAAAACAAAAGTTGTGCCAAAAAAATGACAACATTACCGAGGCACCATAACTAAAAGTTGGTCTTGAGAAATTGTGACAATTACCCTATTAGAGAGATGAGTGAAAAATTTATTTTTCATGTGTAGGAGATGGAGTGACTCTTCACGTGTAGAGAGTCACTGCAGCACCTATTGAAAAATAGGGTTCATGAACGGAGTGTGGAGCTTGTTTTTCAAAGATTATTCTCTATTTTAGAACAAAATTAAAGATAGGGCATCTATGGAGACTAGCATTGCTATACCTGAAAATTAAATATGAGAAAAGAATAAGTGGGTGGATCTTAGAATTTGACATTCTAAATTGATTAGTGCATGCCAAAAAAATGAAGACAAAAAAAATATATTTGAGATGTGGAATTGACTGGGAATAGTCGGTGAATAAATAAATCAAGTGGAAAAAACCCCATAAATCCATCATGGTAATCCAACAAATTAAAATTGTCATTAAACTAATTTTAAACCTGGAAGTCTTGTATTCAATTCCCAATTTTCTTAGGGACTGTTCGAGATAACTTTCACTAGAGTATTATTATTTTTGTCTTTTGT
>BRYE01000010.1:7203073-7205573 GCA_030159115.1 Actinidia arguta var. hypoleuca | reverse complement strand
ATAAATAGACAATACAATTCGAGTTCTACTAGGATTAAAATTCTGGCCCAAAATTCTTCTTGGCATTCGAACGATAGCAGGGAGCTTTCAAACGCTGTTACCTGTGATAGACTTCTTTATCTTTTCAGCTCTCTATGTGTTCGAACCCTAAGGCCTGTGAAATTCTTCAATTATTCAAGCCTCGGTGCATTCCAACTCCGCACAGAGGTTTTCGAACCATAAAATAACCAATTTTTCCCATTCTTCAATGTAGCATTCAAACACTGCATCTCCTTGCTTTTCTAGCATTCGAACTCCAAGAACAAATTGCCTTGGTTTCTCCATAGTGTTCGAACGATGGTTTATACTTGAATTGGGGTGTTCGAATGCCAAGGCTTATTTCATCCTATTTTGGTTTTTTTCTCTTTTTTCTTCTTAGTCCATTTTGAAGTGCTTAGAGTCCATGTCTCACGACACTCGTTAGACGTGACTTTGTATAAATTTGTGAGATCTTTTCAACGGCGTATCTTTTATTCCATTCTGACCTATAGGTGAAAACTTTTATAATTTCCAAGACAAATCTCGGCAACAACCTTCAATATGTGTGCCTGCACTCTAGATCACTTTTAGGGCTCTAAACCCTCTTCTTTATTAATATATATCTGTAATGAACGAAAATATGACTTTCAGTACAAAAAATGATATAAAAGGGTAGAAATAACCTAATATAGGGCTAACTTAGGTTGGTTTAGCGGCGTTTAGACTGTAATTATGTAGTCCAATCAATATCCCCCGCGGTTGGTCTATTGTCAACATACCCTTTTAAGGTGAGGCCGGTCTTAGGCGATTGGTCACAAATCTCCTTAGGTAATCTTTCTTGATCAAATCATCTATTTGTTCCTTCAATTGAAAACATTCTTCCGTACTATGTCCATGATCCCTATGAATCCCACAATATTTGTTCTTGTTTCTCTATAGAGGGTTGGTCTTGATCTTTCCTAACCATTTCAAAAACTCCTCGTCCTTGATCTCCATCAGTACTTGGGCAATGGGGGCATTAAGAGGCAATAGCGTCAACTATGTTCGATGAAGGGGAGTGCGAGGACACCGATCATTGATTTGTCTCTTAGCATCTTGCTCAAATCTTTAGTGCTTTATGTTGCCCCTATAGTCCCTCTACTGTGAATCTAGTTCCTTCCTCTTTTGGCCCTTTTTTCCTCGCCTCCTACACTTGATTTTGGCTAGTTTTTCCAATGTATTTAGCATTTTTTTCTAGTGTGTTGACAAGGTTTTAGGTAAATTTTTTGATAGAGAATCAAATAATGGGACGGGAAGACCATCCATCATTACCATGATTATGACCTTATCGTTGGGATCCTCTACTTCAAGGACATCTTGATTAAATCACCTAACATAATCCTTTAAGCTTTTTCCGTCTTTTTGGTGGACTTTGAAGAGATAGGAGGCGTTTTTCTACCTGACCCTACAGGTCATAAAATTGGCGATAAAGAGCCTGCTCAGATCGCCAAACTAATCTATGATCTTGGGTGATAGCTTCATGAACCATGATCTCATTGATCCCTTCAAAGTTGTTGAGAAGGCTTCGCACATCACCTCATCTGAGGCCCCTTGAAGTATCATTAGGTTTTTATATGAATCCAGGTGGTCAATTATATCCATTTTGCCTTCATACACTCCTAGCTGAAACAACAATTTGAACTTGGACGAGACTCTAACTCCCATCACTCTGTCCGTGAATTGAGGCTCTGTCAATTTTATCAAAGCATCCACTATGATCGGGGCGTTTACTCCAGTTTTGATAGCATCAAATCGAGCTTCCAAGTTTTTGAATTTCTGCTCAGTCAATTTATCACGGTGTTTGGGCAAACAGTTATCCCAGTGAGGTGACCTTCCCCGCCCAATAGTCTACTTGCCCATTAAATCCTGAGTTTTGCCACGACTCAAACATTTCAAGGCTCTTCTTCTCTCTTTCATGCCTGGGGTGACTAGCAGATTGGCGACGATGGTTCCTCACAGAGCGTCATTGACTAATATTTTGATGATTCTGCGAGTTACGATTGCCCAATCAGTGAGAATGGTGCAATCAATTAGCATCTTTGGGGACTAGCGCAGAGGCAAGAGGTAGATTATTCATGATGAGGTGTTGCACCAGATGCACATTTAGCTCGTTCATTAACCTGATTTGTTCATAGATGCCATGCATCTCACAGTGAATGTCTCAAGATCTTGAGTTTGACTAGCTCTCGCCATTGAAGGTGCTCTATTATCCAAAGGATTGCTAGTACTTTGTCTAGATAGTAGGCATAGAGTTTATAGAACAATCATTCCCATAGATGGCGCCAAACTATTGTGGTTGAAATTTGGTGAGAACGACCAACAGTCAGAATTGCTCAAGAAAGGCCTCAGTATTGACCTCGATAACCTATGTAGAAAAGCAAATGTCACTGGATGGGGCGAGGCCACTCAGAACCCCTCTTGCTTAGAGATGAGATCGAGATGA
>BRYE01000010.1:7178073-7183073 GCA_030159115.1 Actinidia arguta var. hypoleuca | reverse complement strand
CGCCGAATTGTGTAGAAGCAAGGGTCCCTTGCTCAGGGAGACAACTCACTGACAAAATTGGCAAGGACTTGTCCCTTGATTGTTGCCCTTGGTAAAAATTTTATGTCAGACTAACCGAGCTCAACAGCCCATTTAGAGAGTCGTCAGGAGAGGTCCTCTTTAGACAAAATACTTTTCAATGGAAACTCGGTGTATACTGCAACAGGGTGTGCTTGAAAATAATGCATGAATTTCTACGAGGTTAAAACTAGAACCAAAATGAGCTTCTCAAGCGGTAAATATCTTATTTGGCAATCCGTGAATGTTTTGCTGACAAAGTAAATCGGGCATTGCTCTCCGTTTACCTCTCTTAATAATACCGAACTCGCGGCATGTTTAGAGACAACAAGGTAAATGAGAGCAACTCTTCCTCATTCGGGGTGGAGAGCAGTGGCGGTTCTGTTAAATATTTTTTAAACATTTGAAGTGCGAGCTCGCACTCTTCCTTTCATAAAAATTTTTGATTTTTGCAAAGGAGTTGAAAAAATGAACGGCATTTATCAGAGGACATATGAATCGATTAAGTGTTGCCGCCATTCCGGTTAGTTTTTGTACTTTCTTCGCAATCCTTGGGCTTACGAGGTTGTTGACCACCGTGATCTATTCGAGGTTTGCTTTAATCCTTGTCACTAGGTGCCCGGTGCCCGGTGCCCAAGGAATTTTCTCGAGCTCATCTCAAAGGCATATTTTGTCGCGTTCAACCTTAACATGTGCTTCCTCAATATCTAGAACACTTCGGTCAAATCTTTCACATGGTTTGATTCTGTTTTGCTTTTGACCACCATATCGTCGATGTATGCATCCATAGTTTTACCCATGACTAGCTCGAACATCTTGGTGATCATCCTCTGATATGTGGCCCCAACATTTTTCTGTCCAAAGAGCATAACTTTGTAGCAAAATATGCCGCGGGGGTTGATAAAGGCAATTTTCTCTCTGTCTGGCTCGTACATTGCTATCTAGTGGTAACCTCAGTACGCATCAAGGAAACTCATCTTGGCGTGAGACAAGGTAGAGTCCACTCATTGGTCAATATTCGACAAGGAGAAGCAGTCTTTGGGACAAGCTCAATTGAGGCTTATGAAATCTACATAGATTCTTCACTTGCCAGTCTTCTTCTTTACCACCACCGTGTTGGACAGCCAGCTTGGGTAAAGAACCTCTGTTATTGCACTCGCCTCTTTCAACTTTTCTACCTCCTCTATCACTATATGAACGTGCTCGGTATTGGACCTTCTTCCTCTTTCTTTGACCGGTCAGGCATCCGATTGAACGTTTAATTTGTGTTTGATGAAATCTAGGTCAATCCCAGGCATCTCGTATGGTGTCCATGCGAAGACCTCGATGTTTGCTTTTAGGAACTAGACTAGCTTGATTCTCTCCCATTTCTTAAGGTCCGAACCAATGAGAAAGAAATAGTCTGAGCTTGGCTCATCCAGTTCATAGCGCATTAGGTTATCTACGACCTTTGTCTCGGGATCCCGACCTACATCTTCCAAGACTTCCATCTCTTCCTCGATTAACTGCACCTCTTTCTTGGTCACTTTAGTGGAGATCGTGGTGAGATAGCATTGTTTGGCTACCATCTAATCTCCATAAAGGGCCTACTCACCTCAAAGGGGTGGTAAATTTGATGACCTGGTGCGGCGTTGAGGCTACTCCATTCATCCTGTGCAACAAATCTCAGCCAACGATCGCATTATATGGATAGGGTATGTCTACAATGACAAAATCTGTCATTAACTCTTGGAACCCAATGAAGTTTTGAGACTTACAATTCCCAAGGGCCAATGAGACTGAGAATTAAAACCAACCAGAGGAGCCCTAGTGGGTTTTAAATCAGCTATAGATAGCTGTAATTGTTAAAATAGATTGTAATACATCACCTCGATCAAACTCCCGGTATCTACCAAGATCTTATTGACGTCATAATTATTGATCCTTAGTTGAGCCACCAAGGGATCCAAATGTGGATGTTGTACCCTCTCGAGGTCGGCTATCGAGAATGTGATGTTGCTAGTCTTGGATACTATCTACCTCGACCTTTTAGCCAGCGTCTGGACCGAGGAACCTCGTTCATTTGTTTGATAACGCAAATCTCCCCTCAGATCCTATTCTCAAGATTCTAGTCATTAGGCCCCCTAATCATGTGAATAATTCCCAAGGAAAGGTCTCCATCATTGTCCTCCTCCATGGCCTTGTCTGCGTCCTTGTTGCCTCTATCAACCTAGGATTGGGTCTGACTTCAGCCGTTTCTGCTCTAGTTTTCTCTTGGTTGACAAATTCCTTCAAGTGTCCATCTCGGACAAGTTGGTCAAGAAAAATATTCAGAGCTCGGCAATTCTCTATTATGTGTCCCTTCTCTTCATTTAAGGAACACTTCCATCCCTGGCTACATCTTTTGGGATCCCCTCCCATTGGTTCAGGCTTCTTGAAGTACGGCTTGTCTTGAATTTGAGCAAGGAGCTTATGGATCGATTCCTTGAAGACCACGTTGATTCCTGCCTCACCCGGCTTTCATAGTCTGATGCGCTTTCTTTGCGCTTCTTGAACTATATCCCACCTCATGGGTTTGTACCTGTGGTTCGCTCTGCTTTTCGGACGTCATCCTTCAACCGAGCGAACATCTCGACCTGGGACATGAGGTCTCGAAGGTCGGTCAGAGGATTAAGTGTGAGATTATCCCAGAGTATCTCCCTAGGGGTTAGTCCAAGCTTGTAGCTAGCCACATCCAATTCTTATGAGCATTCTTCGATCTCATTGTAGGTTTCCCAATAACGTTTGTTGTAATTCCGGATTGATTTGTTATTTCCCTTTCTGAGCATCAGAAGGGAGCCAACGCCCTTCAGCACTTTGGTGTTTATCACAAATTGAGCCACAAATGACTCGGTGAGATGGTGAAAGTTTTCAATGGATCCCTCCGAAAGTTGGTCAAACCATTTCACTCTGAGGTCACCAAGGCTTAATGGGAACACTTGGCACATCAAGGCATCCATATGGTTCCAAAGAGCCATCTTTGCCTAACGTGGCTAACGTGTGACCTCAGATCTAACTTGCCATCGTATAATGTGAATCTCGGTGGGGTGAATTTTTCAGGCGGGTCCATTCCCTCAATGTCTTGAGAGAATGGAGTTTGGTATTTTAGGGATGCTCCCCTTGGTTTCGGTCCCGCTATTCGGGCCACTTAACCCGTCGAAACTACGGCTTTGTTGGAGGTTGCCGCCATCCGATCATTGAATTTGGTGCTCAAATAGCCTTCATAATGGCGTTTGGCGTCGAGTGTTTCCTGAAGTTAACCTGGTTGAGTGACTCTTTCCCCTTGCTTATCACCACTGATTTGTTGTCTATTTGGCTGTCCAAACTGACATGGGACCTATGTTGCCTTCTATCACAGCCTACTCTGGGCTATTGAGCTAGGACCTCTAGCCTTATTTCAAATGGTCACGCTTCATAAGCACCAGGCGGTCTCATCAGGTTGTTATCAACCAAGATCTGCGCCAATTGCGCAAGTTGATTTTCAAGGCATTTAATGGTTAAATCCTTATTGTCTTCTCCCTCGGGGAGCAACCGACCTGTTTTCGGCTTTGAGGTGGCCAAGGCTGACCTCTGGACGTCTACCAGTAGTTTGGCCCCCCGATCTCCCAGAGTTATGGGAGCGTGAGGTTGTAGTCTTTGGGTTTCTCGATTGCTAGGACAATTGTTGTTGTGCGATGCCATGGTAACTGAACCTCGTAAATTTCTGTAATCGATTTTTCATAGACGGCACCAATGGTGGGGGAGTGAGCTCATGTTATGAAGGAAGATAAATCGAGGATAGACACCTACGGCGGTCATACGTCAGCGGTGGTGGTTGCAATCGGAGAGCTGCAAGGTCCGAGCTACAGCATAGAAACAATGAGAAATGTCGCGGGAGCTATTTCAGAAAACGGCTCTCCGATGGTCAAGTTAGAGACCAAAAGAAATATAGAGAGAAAGTGTGTGTTCTTAGGCCGAATTACGCGTACCTCTCTTGGGAACATAGGTTCTCCTTATATAGCACAGCTTGACGCGTACCTTGACACGCCAGCTGTCATGTCACTGAGTTGTTGACTGACCCAACCATGCCTCTACGGCTTAGTTGATTGCACGTCTCCATACCGCGGACATCTTGTGGTAGGTATAGGAGCTGACAAAAGAAACTTCGTCGTCCAAGTTACCCGAGATATGTCAAGATACAGAAGGTAACTTGGACGACGAAGTTTTTTCTGTACCCTGACATATCTCGGGATCTCTTTTGACAATTATTCTTTTGGTCATTAATGGTGTGTTCACCTTTCTGAGCTTACTATATAGCGCCAGCTCGGATGTAATACCAAGCTACAATCCGGCCGCAGTTAGAACGTCATGGGGTTTCGACCGAGCTCCAATGCTCGTCGGCCCCCTCATCTCGCAAATAGGTAAGGTCATCAAGACAATTAACAATTCCAGACTGGATTTAATCTTCGATTTGTTCATGTAACTTTGAAGGCAGAAACAAGAAAATGACAGGAAAATTCTTGAATGATCGGAGTACCTTTCTTACAAGTTTTCTTTTTGATTTACGTATCTCTTCATAGATAGCGAGACGTACCAACCTAACCATTGTAATCCATTACAAAAAAAAAAAAAAAAAAAGAAATAGATTTGGAGTTCAAAAACAATGGCAACATCTCTGTCACGGTATCTATCTATCTATCTATAGATAGATAGATAGATAGATAGATAGATAGATAGATAGATATAGATAGATAGATATAGATATAGATATAGATATAGATATATATAAGTGTATAGGCCCATATACATATCTATGTTTATTCCACTCAAGCCCGCCATGGGGTAAGCCTAGCAAGCCCATGGACTTGGGCAACCCCCCAAGGCTGGGCCAACATTAGGCCCCCAAAAAAAAATTTCTTTTAAATATTAAGTTTTTTATTACTCAA
>BRYE01000010.1:7160573-7163073 GCA_030159115.1 Actinidia arguta var. hypoleuca | reverse complement strand
TGCTTATGCTTACAAGCCCAATAAGAATCAACATCACTCACAACTTCAGAATGATTGAGATTAACGAGATAAAATTGTGAACAAGATATAAAAATAGGTAGGGTTATGCTATCCACGGTCCATTGGGCGGTGGATAAGGAGTACAAAATGATAAAAAAAAAAAAATTGATATACTTTTCAATACACTTTCACATATTCCTATACACTTTACACACTTTTCTATACATTTTTCACACTTCTCCATGCCTTATCCACCGCCCGTTGGGCAGTTTTTAGCAAAATCCAAATAGGAATTAGTGAATAGTCAATTCATAAATGGTTGTAGCTTGTTTAGTTGTGTTATGGATTTATCCTCGCAAATATTCTATAATTTTTAATTTTTTATAACAAAAAGTTTATAATTTTTTTATGTATAGATAACATTATCCCCTTTTATTAATAAATAAATTTACTTATTAATTATCCAATAAAAAGTGTCAATTCCAGCCACTCGCACCTGTCGCAAGCAAACTTTTCAGTGAATTTTTTGGCAAAATTTTTCAGAGATAAATTTTACTATTTTAGTATTTTGAGAGTCAAAACAAGTAGTAAAATTTATTTGTAAAACCAACAATGAAAGTTATTTCTGGAACATCCGATAACTTTTTGTCAATTTTTTTTAGAGATAAATTTCACTATTTTAGTATTATAAGAGAAGAAAATAAACGGTGAAATTTATCTCTGTAACTAATAGTAAAATTTATTTGTGAAATTAACTGTGAAAGTTATCTCTGAAAAAGTTTACTAGAAAGTCGCTAGAACTTGCAGAAGAAGTCGACGACCGGAGAAGTTACCGAAAAATTCACCAGAGGCTCATTTGAAAGTGGTCTCTGGGCGCCGGTGTGGTTGACAAAGAGGGTAAGGGTGGTGTTTGCTGGCGAAGGGTGTAGTGAGATATAGGAAAGGGACATAGAGAATACATGGGTATTTTCGTCTGGTGAGGTCAAAAAAAAGTTTTGATTTTAGATTTTTGTGACATGAATCAAATGTTTTTAAAAATTAATCTAATTAACCTTAGAGTGAACCTCCCAAATATTAAATAATCACCCAGAAATGTAAAAACACCACAAAAAATAATTCACGAGAGAAAAAGATGGAGAGCTTGGAAAGGCATATCTTATATGCATATAAGTGCCTTTTAGTTTACTTTAACGGTTTAAAATTGAATTTGTATAACGTCTATAATAATGCATAACACAAATAATTTCAGGATAAAAAAATTTAAACATATCAAAAGAAATTAAATTAATTACCTATCTTATCAATTTAAAAATACTTTGTGAATAAGCTTGAATATAATCGTGCTACTAGATGATCTCACTCCCACAAACACAAGCATGAGCGTGCTTACTCACTTATTGTGTTTGAAGAATATTTTTTATATCGTTCATTTGTGCCTTTGTGAATGATTTGTTCGCCGCTATTGTGGTGACGATCGTGATAAGTGACGATTATGCCCAACAAGCAACTATGGTAGGTGGCATTAGTGGCCAAGGATGGTAAGTCTGAGAGATTATGTGGCTGCTCTTGAATTAATGTTCTACACCAATGAATGAATGACACATATGTATATATTAGTTATAACTTAGATAAAAAAAAATAATGGACTCCGCTGCCTACACGAATCAGAGCACCACTAAGATTTTCTCTAAAAAAAAATAATGGACTCTCCACCTTTTTGTAATTAATTAGGAGATATGACCCTACTGACTTGATATTTGTTGGCTCAATTTCCATTGTCCTGACATAAATCTTTCTTGATTGGCACATAAGCCAGCATTCAATTCGCCAATCAGTAATGAGGATGGCAATAGCGGGGCGGGATCGGAGGTTGGTGTCCCCATTCTCAATTCTTAAAATATTTTTCAGTCCCCGTTCCCACCCCCATTCTTGGTGGGGATTTTTTTACCCCCATTCCCGCCCCTAATGAGAACCGGGATCTCCGTCCCGAATTCGAACCCCGAACCTCCCAGATTCACTACCCAAATCGATCTCCAAATTTTAAAAATCAACAACACAAAATCAATAACTTTCAACCACAAATAAAACTCAAAATCAACAAAGCCAAAACCCCAATCTCTAGATCTGGCGACCGGTGTTCGCAGCGACCGGTGAAAAGTGAACGCTGCGAGCGCATGCCGGGTCGGGAACGCCCCGGTCTTCTCGTACTCCTCTTCAGCCTTGACCCCCTCGTGAATGAGGAGGGTGACGTCGCCTCCGTTATCGACGATGAGGTCGGGGCCGTCGCCCCTCCTGGAGTGTCTGGGACTCTCGCATGGTTTTCTCTCTTAGAGAGAGAGAGCCTTAAAAAATCTGAATCACCAATAAAGAAGGTGAGGGATGAAGGATCACGGGTGGAGTGGACAATTTAGGGTTAATTTTACTTTGCACCCTTCACTTTGATCATATTATATTTTGGACCATTTACTTTTAATTTTAATATTTCGAGTGAATTTTTGAG
>BRYE01000010.1:7145573-7150573 GCA_030159115.1 Actinidia arguta var. hypoleuca | reverse complement strand
CGGGTCCATCAGGAACCAGGGCGCCAAGATATATCTACTTCTCAGAAGATTAGGGATCTGGACACCCGCTTAGACGCCATCAACACAGGGACCAGTGCCCCGATAACCGTAGACGCTTTGATTAGACAAACTGAACCACTTTTCACCCAAAGAATAATGAGAGCCAAGGTGTTGTCCAGATTCAAACTACCTACTCAGCTCGGGATCTACGAGGGCAAAACACATCATATGGATCACTTGAATTCTTATAAAATCTAATGTATCTCCAAGGGTACTCGGACGAAGTCATGTGCAAAGCTTTTTCTGCTACATTAAAGGGTTCGGCGAGGTCGGGGTTCCGGAAGTTATCTCCTGGAACCATCGATTCGTTTGGTGATCCGAGCAGGCTTTTCATCGCCAATTTCATGAGCTGCAGGATCAGGCAGAAAAATGCGTCCCACCTTTTCACTATCCACCAGAAGGAAACGGAGAACCTGAAGGATTATGTGAAGTGATTTAACCAGGCCATATTAGAAGTTGAAAATCCCAGTGACAAAGTAGTCGTCATGACAATGATGGAAGGACTTCGCCCAGGTCCCTTATTCGATTCTCTATCCAAGAATGTTCCAGAGACATTGTCCATTCTCCAAAGTAAAGCTAATAAATACATCGCCGCGAAGGAACTGGCCGAAGCCAAACGAAGGCGTAGAGAAAAAGATGACCATAAAAGAAAAGAGCTTGATGCAAGGCGATCTGATTACAGAGACGATGAACGGAGGAGCACGGACCAATGACAGGCAACCTCGTACCCCACCTCGCCGCACAGAATTGGTGTTACCCCATCTCAATGCTCCTATTGCCCAAGTTCTTAAAGAGATTAATCATGAAGAGTTCATCAAGTGGCCCTCGAAAATCAAAACTGATCCCCAAAAGAGAAATAAGAACAAGTATTGCGAGTTTCATCGAGATCATGGCCATAACACAGAAGACTGTTTTCACCTGAAGGAGCAAATAGCCGACCTCATCAAACGAGGGTATCTGAGAAAGTATGTTGGTGATCGCCCTTCCCCTAATTCACCAAAAAAAGATACGGCGACAACCGACCTACTGCTGGAGATATACAGGTAATCCACAACAGGTTTAGATCGAGAGGTAGCTCGAATTCGTCTAGAAAAAGGCATGCTAGAAGTGCTGGTAGGCTGTTCGAAGAAGTTTATAATCTCCCATCACTAATAGCCGATATTCACCCACCAATCACCTTCAACAATGATGACTTGAGAGGTCTGCATTTACCTCATGACGACGCCTTGGTCATTTCAGCCATCATCGCTAATTTTACCGTCCAAAGAATCTTGGTCGATAATGGTAGTTCGGCTGACATCCTGTTCATATCGGCGTTTGAAAAGATGAAAATAGGACTTGATAAATTACATCCCTTCCTGACACCTTTGGTGGGATTCTGAGGAAATGTGACTCATCCGCTGGGATGGGTTAAGTTGCCAGTAACTCTGGGAACAGAGCCTTGCCAAACTACCGTTTGGTAAGACTTCATCGTGGTAGATTGTCCTTCCCCCTACAATGCAATTTTAGGTCGCCCAACTCTAGGCGGGACTAGGGCGATCACTTCAACCTACCACCTAAAAATGAAGTTTTCCACTCCAGCAGGGGTGGGCGAAGTAAGGGGCAATCAGAAAGTGGCCAGACAATATTTTATTTCAGCTATGAAGATTGAAGCCTCCCCAACACCAAATACCTAATAGCAATTACCGACCAACGATGGCGAGATGGATTCTCTGAGGGATGAGGTGGAACAGGTTGTCTTGATGGATCCCAAAGAAATCGAAAACACCAAACTCCTTGAAGAAACTATCCCGATCTCCATACATCCGGAATATCTTGATCGCCACGTTATGATCGGAACTGAACTTACCAACGAATTGCATAGTGGAATTCTTAAAAAGAAACTTTGATATTTTTGTCTGGTCACAGGGCGACGTCTCGGGTATTGATCCCCAAGTCGCCATGCATAAGTTACATACCAATCCAGGAAACCCTCCAATTCGCTAGAAGAGAAGGAAATTCGCCCCCGAGCGACTCAGAGTTATTGACGAAGAGGTTACCAAACTCGTCAAGGCTAAGGTTATCAAAGAAGCCCATTACCCGGAATGGTTAGCCAACGTCGTTGTCGCCCCTAAAAAGGAGAAAAAGTGGAGAGTATGCGTTGACTATACTGATCTCAACAAGGCGTGCCCAAAAGACAGTTTTCCTCTATCAAAAATTAATTTAATAGTCAACGCCACATCTAAGCATGAGCTTCTTAGTTTCATGGATGCCTTCTCAGGATATCACCAGATCAAGATGTTCCCCTCGACATAGAAAAGACTTCATTTATCACGGAATGAGGATTGTATTGCTACAAGGTCATGCCATTTGGTCTCAAAAATACTGGGGCTACATATCAAAGATTAGTGAACAAAATATTCAAAGAGCTGATTGGAAAGACCATGGAAGTATAAATAGACGACATGCTCATCAAGAGCCTCGAAGCAGACAACCACATCGCCCACCTTGAAGAAGCTTTCAACATTCTAAGAAAACACCGGATGACGTTAAATCCTTCTAATTGCATTTTTGGCGTATCGTCCGGGAAATTCTTATGGTTCTTGGTAACCAAACGAAGGATTGAATCAAATTCGGACCAGATTCAGGCTCTACTTAAAATGAGCTTGCCCAAAAATATTCATGAAGTTCAATAGTTAACTGGGTGAATTGCCGCCCAAATCAGCGGACAGATGTTTACCATTCTTCAAAATCCTAAGAAAAAATCAAAATTTTCAGTGGACGGAAGAATCGGAGGAAGTGTTTCAACAGCTTAAAAAGTATCTAGGATCACCTCCTCTGCTTGTAGTTCCAACCACGGGCGAAGAACTGTTCGTATACCTCTCTATTTCGCCCACAATAGTAAGTGTCGTGATCGTCCGAGAAGTGGACTGAGTTCAGAAACCGGTATATTATGTTAGTAAGGTATTAATGGGTGCTGAGAACAGATACATAATGATTGAGAAGCTCGCCTATGCCCTTCTGATCGCCGCCAAAAACTTCGCCATTATTTTCAAGCCCACTCTATCACCGTGCTGACTGATCAATCGTTAAAGCAGATTCTCCAACGACCAGATACCTCAGGGAGACTCTTGAAATGGTCCATCGAGTTAAGCGAATTCCATATTGACTACAAACTAAGGACAGCAATAAAAGTCCAAGCTTTAGCCAACTTCGTGGCTGAATCCACTCATGCGACCGATCTAGAAGTCCTCTCAGAGACGGAGATTCCAAACTTAGACTAGAACCTCAGTAGCTCGGGCGAAGAGCTTGAGAAATGGAAGTTGTTTGTAGATGGGTCTTCTAATCAACACGGATGCGGTGCAGGGCTTGTTCTCCAAACTCCAGCAGGTGAACAAATGGAATTGTTGACCTAATAGGCAACCCAAGAGGGGGGGTGAATTGGGTTTTTCAAACTTAATTGGTGATTTATAGTTAATTTGCTTTAATTCTAATAACAATGAATGTAAAATGCTATAATAAGTTTAATGCAAGAAATGCAATAATGAAGCAATGCAATAATAGGAGAGAGCACACCAGATTTATCGAGGTTCGATCACAACTCGTGATTTACGTCCTCCCAAGAGCTCCGCAAGATCTTCTTCCACTATTTGTAATCCGCAACTACAATGTGGGGGTTGGTTGTTCAAGTGCCTAACTCACTTTTACACCAAGTGATTTTGTTCAAGCTCCACTTAAGTTTCCTAGTGTTTTACTTACAAGAGGAAACACTCAAACTCTTAAGTGTTTGTCTTTCAACAAGAGAAACACTCAAAAACTCTTACCAAGTATTTTTGACCAAGTCACACTCAAACTTACAAAGATGGAAATGTGGAGGTATTTTAAGACGAACAATGACTCTCTCAAATAGAGTAGATAAGAATGAAATATCACAATAAATACTCACACAAAGGGACAAGAAGAATATTCAAGAATTCTTGACTTTGAAGCTTGTTGGATGAATTAATATGTTTAGGATCACTCCCTTTTTTTTGTTAAATGCCCTTAGAGACTTGTATTTAATGACTTGAGTGAAGAGTGTACCGTTGGTGGTAGTTGGGAAGCCATTAATGCTGTACCAGGCATCTCTGCATTTGAAAATCTTACTGTTGGGTGTCGACACTTTTCATGTGTCGACACATTGATTCATGGTGTCGACACTTCAAGTCTTCAGTTCTTACTATAAAACTGTCTCAAGGGCTGATCTAGGTGTCGACACTTCTCTGTCAGAAAATCTTTCGTTGGCTACTGACTTTTAGTGCTGATGTTGGTGTCAACACTACTGCTTCCAGATTCCTGAAATTACGCACTGTCATTTGGTGCTGATAAAGGTGTCGACACTTCTCTTCTTCAGAGTTCTGATTTCAGCTACTGACGTTTGGTGTTGATAAAGGTGTCGACACTTCCCTTCTTTCATATTCTGATTTTAGCTACTAACAGTTGGTCCTGATAAAGGTGTCGACACTTCTCTTCTTTCATATTCTGATTTCAGCTACTGACAATTGGTGCTGATGATGGTGTCGACCCTTTCCTCCAAAAACTTTTGAAGTTGATCACTGACGTTAGGTGTCGATACTGGTGTCGACACTTAGTCTTCAAAAGCCTTCAGTTGGTAGCTACTGATATTTGGTTACTGACTTTTGATGTCGACACTTATGTACTGGGTGTCGACACATCCTTCCAGAATGTGTTCCATCTTCTTTTTGATAATCAAAGCGTTGGGTCGCCTTTGTTTCTTCTTGATATGTTTCCATGTATTTGTATGATCTTTGTTTACTTTTATCAAATCCAGATTGATGAGTTATTTAGGTCTTTCACCGATTTGATCATTTTAGCTTCTCGGATCAAGGTGTCGACACTTTAGAACAAGGTGTCGACACTTTCTGTTAGAAAGTGTTTAAGAAGCTTTCTTTGATCAGTTG
>BRYE01000010.1:7125573-7135573 GCA_030159115.1 Actinidia arguta var. hypoleuca | reverse complement strand
GGTGGAAGCCGAGCCGTTAGCCAAAATCACCGAGAAAAATACAAGGAATTTCATTTGGAAAAGTATCATCTACCGATTTGGAATTCCCAAGGTTCTCATCTCGAATAATGCCAGGCAATTCGATAATGATGGATTCAGCCAATTTTGTTCGAATCTCGCCATATCACATCATTTTTCCTCGCCTGGTCACCCCCAAGCCAATGGCCAAGTCAAGGTTACTAATAGAACCATCCTTAGAAATTTGAAAACGAGATTGGAGAGATCCAAAGGTGAATGGGTAAAAGACCTACCGAGCGTACTATGGGCATATCACACGACTAGCAGCATTCCTACTGGTGAAACGCCTTACTCCATGGTTTACGGAACTGAATCAGTGATACCCGTTGAGATCGGAATGCCGAGTTTTAGGACTTCAAACTTTGACAAGGATAGCAATGAAGGCGAGCTGAGACTCAACCTCGACCTTCTTGATGAGAAACGGGAGCAAGCAAGCATACACCAAGCAGCTTATAAACATTAAGTCGCCAAATATTTCAATCAGAGAGTCAAACACAAGTCATTCTTACTTGGGAACCTAGTCCTACGAAAAGTTACCCTATCAACTAAAAAGCCAAACGTAGGGAAACTAGGCCCAACATGGGAAGGCCTTATAAGGTCATCAAGGTATCTAGACCGGGGACTTATTGGCTAAAAGATATGAACGGGAAGGCACTCCTCTATCCTTGGAACGCTGAGCATCTAAAAAAATATTTCCAATGACGTTCAGTCAGCTCACTTGGGCAAAATAATTGTAATGATTCCCAGATTATTTCAAGTAATAAAACTTCTCCAATTTATATCAAACATCACCAATTGCAGGATGGAAATCGTCTATTCAAGATCGCCAGTTCATTGTAAAATGACGGAGGCATCTTGATCGCTTAATTCAAGATCGCCGGTTCATCGTAAGATGACGTAGGCGTCTTGATCGCCTAAATTCAAGATCGCCAGTTCATTGTAAAATGATGGAGGCATCTTGATCGCCAAGATCACCAGTTCATTGTAAAATGACGGAGGCATCTTTATCGCCTAAATTCAAGATCGCCAGTTCATTGTAAAATGACAGAGACATCTTGGTCGCCTAATTCAAGATCGTCAGTTCATTATAAAATGACGGAGGAATCTTGATCGCCTAACTTCAAGATCGCCAGTTCATTATAAAATGACAAAGGCATCTTGGTCGCCTAATTCAAGATCGCTAGTTCATTGTAAAATGAAGGCATCTTGAACGCCTATCCAAGGTCGCCAATATTATAAAATGACTGAAATTTAAAAACTAAGTAAAAGTACACCAGAACTAAAGTGGTTCACATCGCCAAAATTGTCAAAATTTGGGTAATATTCATTAACGTGAAATTACAAAAAAAAAAATTACAGTCAAATTACATCATTGTAAAAGGGGGAGGGTTTTCGTCGCCTTGAGGATTTGCGTCGCCCTAAGGATTCATATCTCCTTTTTCAACAGTTTTCTTCCTCACCTCCCTCCCCTTCTGCTTCCTCGTCCTCTTCGGCGAGCAGGTCAAGATCGAGACCTATCTCCTCCAAGTCTATGGCAAGGTTGGGATGATGGCGGCGAAACTGTCGTTTGTAAAAATTAAACCCTTCGCCAAAATACTTCGAGGAAACACTTTCAATAACCTTAGAGAAATCTGATGAGGATTTAAATTCCTCAACAACCAATTTTTCAGAGCGGTCAACTCTTTCCCTCAAATTCGCAACCAGAATCCCAGCCTTTCCCAGACTATCGGCAAGGGTGTCCCTTTGATCCTTTAATTCAGCGAACTCGTCGCCGACCTACTGCTCTAGAGCTCGCGCCTCGATCAGTTGCTGCTCTAGATCGGCCAATAACTTCTGAAGACGGGAAACTTCAATGTCCAAAGAGGCAGTTTGCCCCTGTTGAAGGGATGCCTCTTCGATGGTTTCCCTATTTTTGACCACCAACGAAGATCCGAACACAAGTGCCTGTTACAAACAAATCTTATCAGATCAAACCGAGTATGTTTAACAAGGATAAAACAATCGGAAGTTAGTATCGAAATAATACCTGGCCGAGAGCCTGAAAAAAATTTGAAGTAGTCTGGTCCAAAGAGAGTTGGCCCACCTTTTCTTGATCCATAGGAGGGATTACTCCTCGGAGGATCTTCTTGGCCACGGAAGGGCTCCCCAGAATGGAGGCCCTTGGACCGAGGACGGTACCCAATGAGGGCGAGCTCCCCTCCCCGGGTCTAGAAGAGGTAGTGGCCCAAGGATGGTCTGCTGGACTAGACTTCTTCTTTTGGGGTTCAGGAGTGGGGGCTTGCCCTTTTCCTTTGGAATCATCCCCAGACTTCGCCTTCTTCCTCAGCGTGGTGAGAGGTTCTTCCATTGGGCGCTTTTTGCCAATTACCACTCCCTTAACGGGAGCGAATTTTTTAGCCGAGCTCTCGCCTCTAGCTTTCTCCACCCTCTCGCCGAACTTCTTCAGGCTAATCCTCTTCAACATAGCTGCAAAATAAAATAAAAAAAACAAATCAGACACGAAAAGAAGTACCAACAAGAATAGTAAGGGTTTATACCATCCGATTTAAGCTCGGGAGGTAGCTCGAAATCTGACCAAGATTCCAATGTCAAGTCCGAGCTCAATCCCAAAGTCGAACAAAATTCTAAGATGGGGTTCCGAATTTTTCCCCCCGACCACCTTAACAAAGTCAGGTCGGGGATATGAGGTACAATCCTCCTCAGTTCCTTCCTAACAGTCCCTAGGTATTCTAGTGAGTCATCTCGAGAATGGCTGTCTTGATGAAGGTATTCACCACGGGAAAGGCGTGACTCACCCGCTTCACCCGACGTTGATGACGTGTGTGGTTGCTCGCCCTCCGTCCCAAATGCCATGAAATCAGGAGAGCAGAAACCCCAACAAAATGCCTTAGTTTTGAAAAGCATGGGGACCATGAAGCGCTCACGTTCCGCCACCGATTTTGAAATTTCGTCAAAAAATTCCTGCTCATATCCGAGCAACGTGGGCAGATTATTGCAGCGTTTATCTGAAAAGATATTCATCATGTTAATTCCAATTTTATAAATAAATATACCAAAATTATTGGCGGAATAAAAACCGACCTGGAATGTTCCATGACCTCGGAACCCTTGGCACTCCCTCCCGAGGTTCATCGTCGAAAAGCTTTCAACTATCCCCAGAGGCGAAGAAGAATTACCTTTTCCACCCCTTCACGCTGTTGGGGTATCCTCCAAAGATGGTTTTCTTGTACCTCGCCTTGAAGTAAAGCCACCCTTGGTCCGGTTTAGGGTTATTATTAAGGGAAAAAATGTTCCTAAACTTGGAAAGAGTCATTGAATATTTATGAACTCGCCACAATGACAAGGCGCCAACAATACTACGCCCTGCGTTGGGAACGAGCTGAGCGGGACAGATCTTATAAAATAGCAAAATTAACCTAACTATAGGAGGAATGGAAAAACGAAGGCCCGTAGGAAAGGCGGCCTCGTAAAAGGCTACCTCGCTAGGGCGGGTAGAAAGAATAGTTTCATTCTCCTCAGGAAGTCTGAGTTGTATACCCTGAGGGAAGGAATAAGTCTCCCTAAGCAAGTCTAGCTCCTCGGGAGTCATAACGTTATGTTCTGTTTTTACAGAGGGGTGAATATCACTTAGAGGGGCGACCTCAGGAACGGATGGGTCTTCCATTGGCGATCTGGGAGATTGTCTTACTTCGTCAATGATATATGACGATCCTTCTCTTAGATGGTCAGATACCCACGAAAACAAATAATCCAAATCTGAAGGACTCGCCTTAGATCTATGGGACATAAAATTAAAAATGAGAATGAAGACTTGGTTACTTACTGTGTTAGGAGATGAAAGGCGACCACAAAAAAAGGCGAGGAGAAAGTCAGAGCAGGAAGGGCGACCACAAACTAAAATGAGGAAAACGAGCAATATTGGCTTGGCAGAAAAGGATGTAAATGAATGGGTGGGACCCCTTATATATAGGGAATGCCGACGGATGAGATCCCTCTACTTTAACGGCCCAGATTAGGCGACCTTTTGAAATTCGAGCCCAAAATCGCCTATCCCGCCAAATCCATCATTATGGAGCCGCCTTTTTCGCTCAAACTTCCACGCAGAAATTAATACCCTGTCCCACGTGTTTAAACCAGAGGAGGGATGTAGTTGATGCGCGCCCACGTTGTTCCATGACTTAAATTTTTTACTCAAAAATCCCAAATATCTCGGCATTTTGAGTAGAGGGGCTACTGATGTGGGATAATTCGGGCGAGGTCTAAACTCTAAATGTACTCCGACCAAGGCACGTCGCCCAAAGGTTCCAGGTCGCCATTGGGCGAGGTCGTTCAACTCGCCTGAAGCAGAAACGTCTCCACACAAACTTGATTCTCCAAAATAACTCCATCTCCATTAGAAGGCTGTGTTACAAGACTACTCCTCTGTTACTCCTTTGCCCAATTGGAGTCCTCCTCCATGAAGAGTTTCACCTCTACAAGAGAACTGTCCCCAATAGACTCCAACTCCATCATAACACCTGAGAATACGGATTGCTCACCAGATGGCATCCTCATATTAGTCTTCAGATTTTATTGGGATATCTTCCCATGCTTATCCTTCCAAGGAACTCGCCATGATTCACCAACACGGCTCAATACTCCGTCTATATAAAGGTCGCTCCCCCATAACAAAAAGGTACGCTCAACACAGGCACCACACACACTTATTGTCGTGCTCTCCATATTGCCTTAATTTATCTCCTGATCGCTTTGGTCTGATTCATACGCCGGAGGGATTTTGAGCGGCCTCACCCCGGCCGATTACTTTTGCTCATTGCTGTGCAGGTCGCCTAGCTTTAGCCGAGGTCCAACGCCGAGGCCGAGGAGCAATTCTGACTGTTGGTTGCTCTCCCAGATTTTTACCACAATAGTATTTTTCTATTTAACCCTTTTATTATTGAAAGAAACTCTGACAAAGCTTCAGCTGCACCAAATTTTGTTGATATCCCCAGTGTTCTTATACCTATAATAATATAGATAATATGTTTTTTTTCCTATTAACTATTTTCCTTAAACAAATATGTACAAAAATATTTTAAGATTTTTCTGTTTGAGTAATACTCCCTCTGTCCAGTTTTCAAGTTAATTTCTTAAGGAGACTAAATGATTGCATCTATTTTACCTTAACTTTTCAACTTTACTACCCCTTGCACTAATAGGTAAATTACATGAGGATTGTGCAACTTCTAAATGGTAAAATATGAAAGTTGCATAATTTTTTGGTTGACTTTTTAAAAGATGCATATATTTTAGGACACTCCCAAATAGAATAACAGGGAATATTAATAACCATATATAATATAAGACACAAATATTTTTAAATCTTCTAAATTATCTCTCACTATCTTCTGTTGTAATCCATTTGAGTTAATCCAATGATATAGATTTCACCCGAGACTATTTTTTTTTTCAAAACAATACCACTTCATTCTTCTAAAAAATGTATGACCCACATAGATTGTGATTCAATAACCAAAAAACTTGTAAAGTTAGATATATTTTTTTATTCATTTGATCATTTTTTTATTGGAACTCACACCCCAAATAACTAAAATACCTATTTCTCTTTCTCTCATTTCTCCAAAACTAATAACACTTTTTTTAAATTATTATATTTTTTAATTTGTTCTCTATTTTGTAGCAATGTATTTCTTCGTATATATATGTAATGTATCTTTTATTTAATATTTTTATTTTATTTATTTTTTAAATTGTAAAACCCTATAATTAAGAGATGATTTTTTTTGGCACAAAAAATTACTAGTTCTCCTAATAATAGTGTTGAAGAAATTGACAATCATGGTTGTAACCGTTGGCGAAAGAGATGCGTCAAGAGAAAGCAGGGTAAAAACATGAATTTAGTCGCGCACTAGTACTGGTTGCTATAATGAGTGACGACGACATAGAGGTGTCAAACGTGTCGTGCCAGCACGACGCGGCACGGCATGGGCACAGCACAAAAAAACTCAGCACGGGCATGATTTGGGCACGGGCACGGCACGGAAATGGTGGGACACAGCACGAGCACGGGCACGGCACAACACGGCAAATTTGGGCATGACACAGGTACGGCACGATAGTTGGCTTGATTTGGCACGACACAGTCTTAGTCTGGCATGGCACAAGCACGACACGGTCTTAGTTTGGCATGGCACGGCACGGGCACGAAACAACAGTGGCATGGGCATGGCACGACACGGTAATTGGCCTGACACAATACGGAAATGGCAATAAATGATTAATTATTAAATAAATTAAAATAAAATAAAATAACATAAATTGACTTGTCATAATAAAAAAATGAGAGAAAATAAAAAATAATTTTTTTTAAAAAAAGTAAAATAAATAAAATTTGACTTGTTCATGGGCCATACCTATAAATAAATAAATAAAATTCATGGGTCATGGCCATAAATAAATAAATAAATATATATTTTTCTTTAAAGAATTGACTTGCCAAATTCCATAATAAGGGAAAAAAATTAAAAAGAATTTAAAATAAAAATATGAATATCAAAAATTAAAAATTAAAAATAAATAAATTTTGATAACAAAAAATATAATTTTTAAAATTTTGACTTATGGCCTATAGTAGGCTATAATAAGACAAAAATATATTTTAAAAAAAATAAAATTTATTTTTTTTCAAAAATGAGAAAAAGTCAAATATAAATTTTTTAATAATAAAAAAAATTAAGTTTTGAATTAATAGGTCAAAATTAAATTTTTGTAATTACATAATATTTATAAAATTTTGATATTATTATACACAAACTACATAATCGCAAAATAATTATGACGATCCACACCGTTCACTTTGTTTGTCTTACTATTTTAATCACTCTTGCCATTTGAAGTCTATCGGGTATTAAAATCTCTTTCATCCGGGATATTGATTCATTTACTTATTATCAACCGACAATTTGTCTCATTCGATTAAGTACGTAGCCGAGTCAGCACTCATCGGGGGCTTTCTAAATAGGGGTTTATTAGATAAGAATGCTGTCAAAAAGTTATTTCCCGTCATTTGTTACTACTGATTAGTTTATCCTCTTAGACAACCCAACGCTTTTTTTTGCTTACTCGCGGTGGATTGTCCTTTTTTCTATATCTTAGATATAGATGGAATAGAGGTCTTATGGATTCACGGGACAGGGGTTTTCTCAGCTTTACTGAGGAAAGGCTCACCGTCAAGATATTTGTGTGAACCATAAATGCTTGATTGATCCTATGTTAAGCTCAATAAGTGTGCTTCCCGTAAGGCTGAGGCAAATCAGAGCTCGGAACTAGACAATCCATCCTTGATTGACTTGGGGGGCGGGTGAGAATCCCGGTTAGCAGTTGATATTGCCTTGATAATTAAATCATTTTATTTTTTGCATAGAGGATATAATCACTCCTACTTAAAATTTAGACAGTTTCGATTAGAAAAAACTGTTATGATGGCCGTCGAATCATGAATTATAGGACATTATTGTTCATAAATGTACCGAATGTGATCTAATCAAGTGGTTATTAATATTTGACCGGCACCGTTTTTGGAAGAAATTATATAATTGATAAGATATGAAATCTTAACGGTTTAGATCGAACATTTGAAAAATTAGTTTGCACCTACCTTTCAATCTTATACATTGAACTTACTTTGTTATAAAACTAACTTATTATGCTATAGGATAATGTACGATAGCCAAACAATCACAACACAATTATGACGATCGAAAATGTTCACTTTGTTTGTCTCGCTATTTTAATCACTCTCACCAAATTTGAAGTCTATCGGGTACTGAAAGCCCTTTCATCGGGACGTTGATTCATTGAAAACTAAAAATCTATATCCTTCGATCAAAATCGTAATAATAATTAATTTACATTAATCTTTTCATGAAGAATATAATTACTCTCACGTAAAACATAGTCGGTTCCGATTTAAAAAAAAATACTCTGAGTACCCTCGAATAATATAATTTTATGGCAAAAATTATTTATCCCATATAATATTTTTTTTCCATTTCAAAATTTAAATCTTTATTATTATTATTATTATTATTATTATTATTATTATTATTATTATTATTATTATTATTATTATTATTATTTCTAATGTCCACTAGTTGCAACTTGCACCACTCAAAAGTCACATGTCCCAAAGAAATCGATCATGTCCCAAAGAAATCAATCACTCAAAAGTCACACAGGCTACAACTTATTACCTACACCACTCACACACAGGACATAGTCACGACTCACAGAGTCACACAGCTCATTGCTCATTGCTCATTCACTCACTCCTCATTCTGTTATCTCTCCCTATCTCTCAACTTTTTTTGTCGTTCGATCTCCTTCCACTGCTTTGTCTCCTTCGATCAAGATCATAATGATAATTAATTTATATTAATTGTTGCATGGAGAATATAATTACTCTTACGTAAAACATAATCAGTTTCAATTTAAAAAAAAATACTCTAAGTACCCTCGAGTTATACAATTTTATGGCAAAAATTATTTATCCCATATGATATTTTTTTTCCATTTCAAAATTTAAATCTTTATTATTATTATTATTTTTTGTCTAACGTCCACTGGTTGCAACTTGCACCATTCAAAAGTCACACGTCCCAAAGAAATCAATCACTCAAAAGTCACACAGGCTACAGGCTACAACCTACTACCTACACCACTCCCACCACTCACACATAACCACACAGGACATAGTCACAAGACTCACGACTCACACAACTCATTGCTCACTCACTCTCTCCTCAGTCCTCACTCTCTCTCTTTCTCTCTCCCTATCTCTAAACTTTTTTTGCCGTTCGATCTCCTTCCGTTGCAGCTGCACGGTGATTCCGGCGACTAGGGTTAGAGTTCGACAAGTCCCTCCATCAAATATACCAGTAACCAATACCCAATAGCCTGTAGAGAGCTTAGCTCCATTTTGAGAGGGCTACTTTAAACTCCCAAAAACCACACCTTCACCGCCTTCCCCAGTGAGTATTAGTCTCCTCCTTCAGTCCTTCATGACATGTTGAATAATTAGTGATCAACTATTTGATCTATAATTTTCATTGCTTTGTTTCTAGCCACTTATCCAAATTACTGTGACTTTGGAGGGGATACTTGGTCCCCAATCTTTTTGTTCTTGTGTTTTTATTATTTGTTTTTTAGTGAGTTTTTTGATGAGCTTTTTCTTTCTTTATTTATTTTAATCATTGATTTTTTTTATATATGAATCATTTATTTATTTATTTATTTTTAGTGATAATCTTTATTTATTTATTTTAATTATTTATATATTTATTTTTATTATATATGAATCATTGATTTTTTTGAAAGATTTAGTGTAAAAAATAAATTTTAAATGATTATTTCAGATTTCATATATTCATTTTACAGATTTGCGGTGTCTGAAAAAATTACGCTGATAGTGTTTGGTTGGCAGGAGAGGGCGTCTACTTTCCAATTACGACCACCACTGCCACAACAAACAGGATATCTTTATATATCTGTTACCTGTACTGTTGTGCTTTAATTGTTTATCTGTTTTAACTGCTGTGTTTATTTATCTTTAACTATTTATCTGTGTTTATTTTGAGTTTATTCTATTTTTATTATGGAATCTCCTAATTTTGAGTTTGGCTATGGCCCAAATCCAGACTCTGAGTCTGATGGTTCACAACATTCACCACCAGGTCCACCATAAATTCCTTTATCACCAGTAGTACATGGAATTGATTCTGTAGATGAAGCTGCTTCTAACACTATTGGACTTGGACCACCAGGTTCGACATCAACACAACGTGCGAGAAGTGCAAAAAGGGGTCGCACTTCATGGGTACGAAAACATGCCATAATTGATAAAAAATATATAAACAAAGAAGGGGTTGACATAGGAGCTAGAGGT
>BRYE01000010.1:7103073-7120573 GCA_030159115.1 Actinidia arguta var. hypoleuca | reverse complement strand
GGATGATGAGACGGAGTTTGTTGTGAATGGTTTCAGTAATAATGGAGTTCTCAGCAACTTACTTGAAGTGGGTTCAAATAGGTTGGATACTTATGAAGAGTTTAGAGAAATTTTGGCTCATCAAATTTGGTTCAGCAATTATAGCGCAGGGAAGCTGACGCCGGTACCTTGGTGGTTATAAAGAACAAAGTGAAGAGTGGTTGGCTTAGAAAATTATATTTTAAATCATGTACTGTGGGTAGACAATGGGAAGCTAATTTGAAGTCCAGTGGTTTCGACTCAAAAGTGGGGGCTAGGTTTCAAAGAGTTCGAGTCTGTTCATCTAGGAAGAGATTGAAGGAGTTGTCCTCACTTTAATCAGGACAAGAGTTTATTGCACATGATGGCTCTATCTTGAAGATGAAGTTTAGTCCTGATGGTCAGTATCTAGCCAGTGCAGGTGAAGATGGCATTGTGGGTGTATGGAAGGTCATCGAGGTTGAGAGATCAACAAATTAGAAATTCAACATGTTGAGCCTTCATGTTCATACTTCTCATTGAATCATCAGTGTCAGCTGGTGTTATTTTCCCACCGAAGGTATTCTGGATAGTGGAGGAATGTCTCCATGAATTCCATGGACACAGTGATGAGGTTTTGGCTGTTTCATGGTCCAAGAATGGGTTTAGTATCTTCTGAAAAATAAAATATACTGTTGATTTTCTTGTTTACATCACTGCATTTTCCTACTTACTATTCTAGTTTAGTTATATGATTTTACTTCTGGTGTTAATGTTGTTTTCGATAACTTTGTGCTCTTTGCAGAGTCTGTTGTCATCCTCTGTTGATAAAACAGTTCGCCTATGGCAAGTAGGACACAGCAATGCCTCAGAGTTTACTCTCATAATAATTACGGTTAGCTTCTGTCTGCCTGTTTTGCTTTCTTTATAGTCAATATCATGCCTTATTAGTTTACTAGCGGCCGGTGCGCACTATACAATCTATGAAAAAGAAAATACACAACAATAAAGTAAAAATTATAATTGACGTATAGTAACTCTTCAATGAAACCCTATTTACACACCGTAAACACACTATGTACTTGTTTGGCATAGCAAGATAGCAAGAGAGAATCAAAATGTGATCAATGAAAGACAAACCCTGAAACCCATTACAAATATCTTCATCTAACATAAATAGATATGCGTACTCCAAATAAGATATATACAACCAACAATGTACTTTAAGATATCCAACCAATGAAAATACAAAACATTTTTTCCTACTGCAAGCAGTGTATCAATGGCTGATATGGCCTGTCTTGTGTTGGTTGCTAAGAGAATGAAAGCCTTTGTTGTGGTCGATTCCATAGATTTGTTTGGTGTCATCCACTGTGGAAACCATTTTGATTACTATCAGTGAGTGGTTCAAATGAATCTGAGAAAGACTGATGGGGATCGTGGAAGTTTGCAAAGATTTGAAACTGCAATATATTTTGTTTTGGAAGTGGAGTGTTTAAATCAAGTAGTTAATAGGGATTTAATTTGATTTCACGTGTTTACCCTTTCAATTAATAAAACAGGAGCAGTTGTTAGTGGTTTTTAAGAAAACAAAAAACTGATAGATTTGTGTGTAGGCACTTGTTTGAAGCAAAAACTACCCTTGTGTCACAGTTGTGGGAGAATGTAGACATTTAAAGGTAACTGAATTGGTTTGTTTAACTTCCCAATTTTACCCTTTTGATTATTGGATTGGGGAGATGTGTTGACACAGCTTTAAAAAAGGAGGATTCACCAAATTTTGGCATTGCCCCTCGTGTTGCCTTTATATATTAGTATAGACAGTGGTTAATTCATTCATCAGATTCACAATCTTTTCTCAATTCATATAATTCAATGTGCATTGATTACTCTTTTTACTTTTTATGCAGTGACCTGTGTAGAATTCAATCCTGGGGATGACAATTTCTTCATCAGTGGTTCAATAGATGGAAAAGTACGCATTTGGGAAGTGCATGGCTGTCGAGTTGTTGATTGGATTGACATAAGAGAAATTGTGACTGCTGTGTGCTATTGCCTCCATGGGAAGGTTGGTGACCTTCTGTCCTTTGGAGTTTCTTGTAGTAACCTTTAGCTTCAGAACTTTTTAGGGATTTTGGTTAAGAAATATTAACATACTGAACTATTACAGGGAGGAATTGTGGGCTTAATGGATGGAAGCTGCCGTTTTTATGACATAATAGGTACACGTGCATTGTCAACAGTGACATTCCCTTTCCCTTTAAGTACATCACACCTGTTGCATATTAAACTAATTACTGTGAGAATTGTGGGAAACTCATAATCCATTATGCTTTCTGATGCTAAGACTGGAAACTTATTAACATAAGATAGTATGTAGTAATCAGAATTCGTCTATATTATTACTTATCCTTTTTTTTTTTGTTTTAATTTTTATTTTTCATTATTTGTTTCAAAATAACATAAGATAAATATATTTTATTTCTAAGAACCAAACATCGTGTAAGGCATGAAATGCTATCAGAAATTAGCAGATGACATAAAAGAAACAGATCCATTTTACATGATGTCCTGCTAACTTTTAACTCCCTACTCCAGACTGCCCACCCTATGAGAAACTCCTCTATGCTATTTTGATTCTTATAGTGAAACCGCAATGACTTCGTGGATGTAGCCCTTATTATTTGGTGAACCACGAAGTGTTGTGTCTTGTTGTTTGTGTGCTTGATCTACTTCCTTTTAGGATTATTTGTTTACATGTGTTTGCTCGGAGTCCTTAGATTGGGTTTATGCTTGTTCCTAGGCAAAACCCACAATTGGTATTCAAACGTAGGTTCTGTGCAGGAACGACAGCAGAAGAAGGAAAGGTTTTTATCAAGGAATTCAATGGTTTGAACTTCTGGTCATGGACAAATGCAGAAAGAGGATTATCTCTACCATAAGGATCTTTATTTTCCTCTTGGAGGAGTGTCAAAGAAGCCGGCAGATATGAAGAGCCATGAGTGGAAGTTACTCGATCGTAATGCTGACTATGGGCACATCTGTTGCATTCAATGTATGAAGCAAGAAGAAAATCGAAAGTTTGATGGTTGCTCTGACTGCGAACAAAGTCCAGTTAATCAAATATTTGTTCAGCTTGAAGATGTTTGAAGAGGAATTGCGATTGATCACATCAATGGTTTCAATGCACTGATTTTACAATTGGAATAATGTTGATATTTCGTTTGAAGATGAAGTCAAGGCGCTCACAATGTTATCAAGCTTTCTTGAGAGTTGGAATGCTTTGGTTGTAGTAGTGAACAATTACATGGGTTTGGCTAAGTTGACCATGGATCATGTTGTGGGTTTGGTGCCAAGTGAAACGAGGAAGATGGTGATAAACTTCTTTGTTGATTGAATTTTCCGGTACAAACTTCAGGATCTTTTCATGTTTGTAGAAAGTTTCACCTGAGTCTTCAGGATATTAGAACTCTGAAGCTCACGAGATTCAAACTAAGCCCAACTATTACATACACTAGAGTGAAATTTCTAACTACAAAATAATGACAGGTCCAAGGGGGTATCTAGTACTTGACTCATTTTTCCTCACACAGTGGAATGCATAGCTGGTGTCAGGCACGATAATAGTAATCACAGAAGAAGGCTGCACACCCAATTAGAATAATAGGTCCAATACTTGGTACAATGTTGGCAATGAAAATAGCATTTAGCTTCCAATAATAGGTCCAATAATTGGAATCATGCAAGAGACATTTACTCCTTAATCTTCTTATGTTAATTAGTAAATCAATTTAGTATGAGACTAGGAGGATTAACATTATTTGATCATGTGTTGCATGGACCAGATAATCAGTTGCAACTGGATGCTCAGATATATTTACAAGGGAAAAATAAGTTACCATGTAAGAGAATAACTGGTTTTCAGGTAAATGTCCATTGCCTTCTCTTTACTAGTTTTCTTTTCAGAAGAGCAAAAGAAATTGAATGACTTTTGTCTTGCTTTTTTATTTCAACTTTGTTCGTTTATAGACTTACCTGTTGTTTTATGTTTTCACTCCACCGTTTTGCCCAAGCAATCCAAGCAAAGTACTTGTCACTTCTGCTGATTCCCAAGTTCGAATTCTTCGTGGTGTTGATGTCATCTACAAATTCAAGGGTGATTTCATTAGTTTTTTTATCTTTTTCCTAGGCAATATCAAGATTTATCCATGATCAAAGAATTTGAGTGCGAAAATGCCAAGGACATATCAGATACCCTTTACAAACTAAATAACCTACAATGGATTTCACTTGCCAGAATGCATATCTGATAGTTGGGGGAGAGCAATAAATATATGTGATACATGAGAATCGTAAAACAATTCACAATACTGTTTCTCAAATATTCTAGGATTCCTTCATGGGCAATGGTGGACCTAGGAATATTGCTAAGGAGGGGCTATGGTAAAATTTTGAAATTTTTTGTTGGGGGTGTCTTGTATGATGCGGGACCCAATTATTGATTTCTTTTACATGCATCTATATTGGTGTTGTAGAGTCTGAAATCCACTAAAAATCCATTATGGGTATAGGATTTCTTGGGTTTGCCAATTATTAGGAAGTCTAGGAACTTGTAGATAATAGATCAAATGGGTAGAGAGGGTGGGTGGGGTTGAATACGAGGAGCACTGGGAAACATGGATTGTTTCATGGTTCGGGTAATGGTGATGAGTTTTGGGGTGTGTTTGGTCTCATGTTTGTCATCTCTATGGTTTATGTGGATTCTCTCCGTAGACCGTTGACTTTACAGGACGTAGACCAGTGTGTGCCGAACCACGTACATGCTATGTTTTTTTCTTTCTTGTTTGTGCGTTGGTGTGCTTCCATTGTGTTAGGGGATGATGTAAAAATTCTCAACAATTTGAAGTGCCCAAATACTAATATTGTACTAGAAATAGCTGCCTATGTTCATGGGCAGGTAGAATTATAATAGAAATGACAGGGTGGCTCTGTGTACTAGTATTATACAATCTTTAATATATTTAGAGATGTTTTCTTTTCTTTATTTGGAACTCCATCTGTTATTATTTTGAGAGTTAAATCTTTCTGTCCCCCTCTTTTAGGCCGTCGAATTTCAGGAAGGCAAGTGACTGCATCTTTTACTGCAGATGGGAAACACATTGTCTCAGCAAGTGAGGATTCTAATATCTACATCTAGGACTATGTTAGCCAGGACGTAACTCATTCCAGAGCAAAGAACATTTGGTCTTGTGAGAGTTTCTTTTCTCACAATGCATCGATTGCTGTACCTTGGAGTGGCATGAAGTTCACACCTGTATCACTTCCTAACCCATCCATGGGGGATAATCTGGCACGTCCTATCATGGTGAATGGGCAATGCAATGAGGATTTACTCAAGAGTATGCCTTTATCTTCTCCCAATTGTTTCTCTCTGAGCCGTGGGCTTCTCTTGGAGTCTCTGTCCAAGGGATCTGCGACTTGGCCAGAAGAGAAACTACCCAATTCAAGGCCAATGGCAGTTTCACCCAAAATGTGTACATCCGATTACAAATTATGGAAGAGTGCTTGCCAAAACACGTACACTTCTCATATGTTGGGTCTTGTGATTGTAACCGCAGGCCGGGATGGACGAATTAGAACTACCACAATTATGGGTTACCTATTTGCCTTTGAAATCCAAGGTTTGAAGGTGTCGTCAGGGGCTATTCCATTTTCAGAAACTTTATATAGGGATAGCAGCCTCGGCCACTGTTGTAGCGAGATTAGTTTCATAGGTATCTTAGCTGGTGAAGTGCATGTATGTGGCAGGAGAATACTTGTTTACTGAGTGTATAGATGAAAAGGTGTACTAAAGTCAATTTGATTTTTCTGCAAATTAGCTCTAGTCAAGGAAGGGGCTGAAATTCATTTTGTAATGGATGTTCATATTAATTTATGAATATTATGATTCTTTCATTTGTTTATTTGACTTTTTTAGGCGTCTTAGTTCCAAGTGTTCAGAAGCCAGTGATGAGTGGTCATTTGGAACAAGTATAATGAGGCTATGTACACCGCAGATATCTGTATTGTAAAAGCATAAGTAGCTCGAATTTCAGCTAATCTCTGCAAATGCACCTTGCAATGTGTGCATAAATGGGAGATGCATACTTAGCTCTAGAGTTATGCTTCTTACACTTGTTTGTTTATTTGTTTCAAACAGTGATGTATCTGAGAGGGGGTACGTAGGGGCAATCACACCCCTAGAATTTTAGGAGAGTCTTATATCATACCAAAATTTGTGAGAAAATCTCAAAATTATGAGAATTTGCATCCCTATTAGACACAAGTTTACCAAGTCGATATTTGAAAAAGATGACCCGTCATATAGGACATACACTGCATGACTCAGTTATTCTTTTACTGAGTAATTATTAAGTTGTTTCTGAACACGTATTCCGCATGCTAACATGATACTTTAGAATTAATAAGATGAATAGTAATGAGATGGCAGACCCTTTCCCTTTTCATGTGGCCTCATCTGTCAGAGCACATTTGCTACAATGGTTCTTGCAGCAAGAACATTGAACAATTTTCCGTAGGAACATGGATTTCTTTTACTAAGTGTAAGGGGGCAAAATATACGATGACAGAGTCTGATCTTGCTAGGGCAGGGGCATCCGCTGAGCTATCGCTATAAATTAAACTCGGTGGACCTCTGTGCCGGAGCTTGGTGCAGACACTACTGAAAACAAGCATTATCCAAGCTAAGGCTACCATTACTCCCGAGCTGTTGCTACTTAGTAAGATCGGTAGAGTAACTGCGCCAGAGTTTGGACGAAGGGCAACGGTCAGCGGCGATCCCAAAGCATGTCAAGGGACAGAAGATAACTTGCACGACGAAGCTTCTTTTGACAGCCCCCACGCCCTGGGCGAGACGTCAACTACATAATGACAGGTTATCAGCCGCGTTCCTAAGCCAGGCTCTAGGAGTGCGGTTGGATCAACTGCCTACTCACTGACACAGCAGTCGGCCTGTACGAGACGCGTCGAGCTGCAATCTATCTAGTGACAAGACAACTAGCGTGTTATGACACGCCGAGCTGTGCCATATAATGTCAGCCTTTCTTTCTTTTAAAGGTATGGGTATTTGGTCTGGAGGAACACACACACTCTCTTTCTCTCAACATACGTTTTTCGATCATCTAACTTAACCGTTGGAGAGTTGTTTCTCAGAAACAGTTCCGACGGCCGTTCTCATTATTTATGTGTCGTAGCTAGGTCCCAGTCGACAAAGAGTAAGGGAATAACACCAATAATCTTTTTGAAAACGAGAATATCCTAAAAAGACACATTTAATCGCGCGAGAACGAGCTTATCACGACCGGGGTCAAGAGCAAGAAGTTTCACGTAACACCCAAGAAGGAAGAGAAAACGAAGGTCAACCAGGATACAAGACCCGATGGGGAATAAGGCCACCTAAAACAGTAGACGACATTCTATTTACAAGATAACAGGTGTTAAGAACTGCATCACTCCAAAAGAGTTTAAGAACTGCATGTGAAAAGACAAGGCTCGAGTCACCTCGAGCAAATGTCGTAGCTTGCGTTCGGCAACTCTATTTTGTTGTGGAGTCCGAGCACAAGATGACTGATGATAATACAATGGTCACTGAAAAATTGTGACAGTTCACATAAATAGTATTCTCGAGCATTATTAGAACGAAAAGACACATTTAGAAGTATCAAACTGAGTTTTTATTTCCATAAAGAATGATTTTAAAATTGAATACAATTCAAAACAATCTTTCATAAGATAAGAAAAAAGTAAATCTAGAAAAGTCATCAACAAAAATATAAAATACTGAAAACTAGAGTACGACTTGACACCTATCGGACCGCAAATGTCCGTATGAACTAATTAAAAATGACGTAACACACGACTGTCAACACAAGAATAAAACGAAGCATGCTAATGCTTACTAAGTTCACAAGGTTCACAAGGAAGTGTGGACAGGTTTTTACTCAACGGAACCTATTTCTTCAAGCTACTAAGGGACGGATGACCAAGGTGACAGCGATCTTGGAATGCAGACGCGGAAGACTGAAGAGCCACATTGCGGGAGAAGTCCGTATCAAAATAGTAAAGACTATGGCACTCAGACCCACCACCAATCTTCTTCCTCATCTCGAGATCTTAAAAGACACAATGAGTGGAAATAATGTTACTAAACAGTTAAATGATTTAATAAGGCAACTAACATACATAAGATTAAAAAAAAAATTAGGAACATATAAAACACAAACTGTAACGATAAAGGACTCAAATTAACAATACCCAAACCATGAATACTGGAGATATAATCATCAGCAAGGGTAACATGAGACATATAGCTACTAGGTGACAGATTGGAAAAGTGACCAGGAGTACCAGTCATATGAGCAAAAGCACCGAGTCAATGACCTACGGGCTAGAAGAGGCAATGTATGCAATAGAGGCAGTAGTTTGCATTTGAGCAAGGGTTATAGTTGATGATTAAGCAACTAACAATTGCTGATACTCCTCGAAAATAGACACAACCCAAGGGACAGAATTAGATGAAGTGGCCTTCTCAGCATGAAGTGTGACCTAATGGGCAGCAGGAGCCCCTGAAGGTCCCAACAACGGTCAACAATGTGATTCTTTTAGTGACAATACGTACACTTCTATGGGCCACGACTACCGCCACTACTATATCCATGAGGAAGTCCACTACCTCCTCCACTACTAGAATCGGGAGCACGTCCACCAATGCCTCCACTACGACCAAAGGAACTGGACCATTAAAATGGCTGGGGGCACGATAGGACCACAACCAGATGAACGAGAACGCCTAATAGAAGAGACCAATGTTGAACAATCTCCAGTAGCAAAAACTGAAGATGCACCTAAGAGAGACGCTTGACGAAGACAGCTAAATACCTCACTTAGAGAAGGTAACTCCTCAGAACCAAAGAGCTAACCACGGACCGAGTCAAAACTGGAAGGCACACTAGATAGGAAACTAGCAACGCGCATGTACTCACGCTGCTTCTACATACACTAATGTCAGTAGAAACTGGCTCATCCAAATCAAGCTCCTGACACACACTGCTAAACCAGGCATAATAGTCCTCAAGACTCATATCATCGAGGGTAAGAGAAAAGAATGTCTAGTGGAGCTCATAGGTGACACAAATTATCTAGCCGTGAATACATCTCCTTGGCCCCATCCTACACGCCCTTGGCAGTAATCAAGAATACCAAGCTCCCACTGATTTTGAGCTCTATACTGTTCCACAAAAGGATGCGAATTTGTGCATTTTCAGCTTTCCAATCCTCATACTTTGCCTCAGCAACCTCCTTGCGATCAGGGGGGTTATCAACCTTAAATTTATACTACTTGATTAAAAAAATAAACTTCAACAAACTTAGTCCATTGTCCATAATTACTACTGTTCGTCCATATTGCAGTAATAGACAATTTTAGTGGCCAAGAAGAACCAGGAGTAGAATCAGGGGTAGAGGAGCCAGACAAACTAGACACAGGTGGATTAGATTTAGCATCCATAGCAATAGAGCCCAAACCAACAACAATGATAACCACAAACTAGAGGCAGAATCAGGAAACTAATAATTTAAACATATAACAAGGCAACCTACCCTACAAAGATCTAACATCGAATAATTGGAGTCAACCTGGATCTCGGAAACAACTCATAGAACTACCACAATAAACATACGAACGGTAGATGGCCATAAAATAGTGGCCTACAAATCACGTGATACAACAAGCACACAGAAACGAACCAAAACAGCCCACAATATGATTACATTAAACAAAATTGATAATGAAAGTACCAAATCAGAGCAGCAATCAAGCAAAACAGGGTCTGATCCAATCGTTTTAGTTCAATCGACACCTATCAAAGTGAAATTGAACTGCAATAAGGGTCGTCGGAGCCAAAGCAGGTGGTGGCGAGGCTCGTCTAAGCCAGGTGGAGGTGGTCTAGGTCGTGTAAGTCTTTTGTTGGTCCAGATCGGAAGGTTTCAGACCTTTACAGGTCTAAATCGGAGGTCAAGGACCTCAGGCGACAGTCGTCAAAGGTTGCCGAAAGTTTGATTTGATGATCATGTATATTAGGTTAAGGTTAAGATCCTTTCTGATATGATACTATGAGATTAGAAGTGATTTTCAAACTTAAACTCTAATACATAAAATATATTATTTATAGTCATGAGTAGTGTATACATCCACTCAACTAACCACACCCACACTATTACTCACTACACCCACATGCATTCTAATTCTAACACTAACCATAGATGAAATCTACAAAACCACGTTGACAATTCTAGGGTTAGGACAATTTTAGATGGCTGCAAATTTATTGGATCAATCTAGATAGGATCAATCTAGATAAATGCAATGATCCAACAAATATATACAACAAAAGTTTACTATTGTCAAGGAATATTCACTATTTCAGGTTGAAATAAGTTAGATATCTTTAATTAATTTGTTGCACTCACTTCAAATATCTTAAGTGACTAGCAAAAATATTATATCAAATATAGAAACGCACAAATTTCCACCCTTCACAGGATTGAGATAAAGGTATAACACAAGAAAAATAGCTGCTGTATCTTGCGGCTATCCTTAGCCTAAGGTACTGTTCCGTATACAAAGTTCGCGTAATCACTGGAGAAAAGCTCATCTATTTTGTTCTGCTTTGATGGGATTTCTTCTACTTTGTTGCATGATCTTGTACCTGCTAGTTTGTTTCTTAGTTTTTCGTTTGTTGGCATGGCTTTTAGGGGTTTTATGTGAAGAATTTTTGTTTTTGGTGGTGTTATTGTGCTGCTACTACTTTATTAGTTATTGTTTGACTTCCTCTGGGTTTTGTTTATTGTTTTTGTCATGCTGTTAGTTGTTTGTTGGACTGTGTAAACAGATGGAAAAGGAAAGAATGGTTTCATAGCACATCTAACGTGGTCTCTCCTAGTGGGGTTGTAATGTCTCGAGCCGATATCAAAGTGTTGGCCTCTTAAATATTATGATTGTGCTCCTCTCTTCTTGAAGGTATGCTCTTATTAATATTGTGGTGTGTTAAAACCTTTTTCTGTATTTACAAGCGCAAGAATATCCTTGTTGTGTTTAAATTTAGAGCTTCCGGATTCAAAGTTATAGAGTGTCCGCGCTAAGTACTTAATATGTTTAATTTAGTAATTTCCGGTTTCTTGTTTTACTTAATTTTGTAAAAAACGCAGATGTAAGGTTTTTCCTATCTGGTTTGATGAATTGAATATGTTGATTGTTGTCTATTTTGTTTAGGTTCAGTTTAATTTCTAGTTTGACTTAGAAGTTGGTTCTAATTTTGATTCTGGATTTGGTTTGCTGAGTACTGATTGTGATATAATTTCTGAATGTTGTGGCATTAAATTTTTAGCAGTAAAAGTGCTTCTAAGAATCTAAATGTATTGTGGTATATTTTCATCGACTTTTCTTCTTTGAAGAATTCATGCATATTTTTTGAAGAACCCACCAAATGTGGGTGGTAGAGTAATGGCTCTAATGGGTGAATATTCCATGTGGCCTAATATGACTGGATTGATTGATTTGGGATTCATTAATTTTTTCCTTTTATTTTCATGTGTCGATGGTTGTTGATTCTTCCGAAAAATTGGAAGCGAAGCGCTATGTCGGGGCGGGACCCTAAACCTAAACAATCCATTCAACAAGATCCCTTCAGATCAGACCAAGATCAACAACCTCTATTTCTGACGTGAACGGCCGCTTTCGAGATTTACTGTCGCACAAAAGCTGAAAGTTGACCCTTGTCTATTGGATCATCTAACTTTTTCCTTTTTCCTTTTTATTTCTTTTTCCCTCACCAAATTCGGGATCTAAACACAATCAAATTAAATTTGTCGTCGGTTTTTAAGTCTTCGCTTGTTTTCGGTGGAAAGGGTTTTTGTTTTGTGCTCTGTTTTACAGTTGATCTTGTATTTCTTCTGCCCTTGGAGGGTTCTGCTATTATTTTAGTTTCTCCATTTGCTTTTTGACATCAGTGCCTTCTGTTACTTTTGTTTTTGTTTCTACGAAGCTTATGCTATTAGTGGTTAAAAATAAGTGCTACTGTTTCTTTTGCTTATATGGAAAACCACCTTGCATCTAATATTTGACTTGTACACAACACAATTTAGGTTAGGCCAAATTGGGATTTTCTCTGGAGCGAATGTTGTGTACGAATTCGGAGTATTCCTTTTGAAGCATGTCACTGGTCAAGAGGCATTGGTTGTTGACTCCTCCACGTCTAATGAACTTTAACGGGCACGCACAAATGCTTTCCATTATTTGTCCCTTTTATAGAATGGTCTTGTTGGTGTTGTGTTTTCACATTGGCAAATTTTATCATTGGAATTCACTTAGCATAAGAAATAATTAGAACTTATGAATAATAGCGACGATCATGAGTTTGAAATTTACAATAACAGAAAAGTTGTTTAAGAATCTTGGCACCCGTTTGTATAAAACATATATGATTTAGAGCAAGAAAAATAGTGCAAAGGTTTTTTTCCTGGTCTGCTTTCTTTATTTGTCCTTCTATGTTTTCTGTTTTTCGTTTTCCCTTTTCTGCTTTCTTTATTACATTCTTCAATCTAGAAGCATGCCAAGTAAATCTGGATTTTAAAAGTAAATTCCAATACAAGTTCATTAGTCATATAGATAATGGTTCTATTTTAGGTCCTCCATTTTGAAATATAACCTGCATTGCTTTTTTATGTTATATTGACATAAATAAGACTAGATTATCTTTAGATAAAACTACAAAGAATGGTAAAAAAGAAAGAAAGAAGGGAAACGGTGGGAGAATGTTTTGTGATATCCTCGTGCATGTTATAGAAATAAAGCTCATGTAGATGCGATTAACAAATGAAGCTCTAAACAAAGGGAAGACAATGAGGTATCTCTCTCTCTCTCCCGAATCTATTGAGATTCTAGAGAACAATTTATTGATGCTGATTTCTGAGCTTTATTATGTACACGTACACGAATATTTAAAGCCACTCAAACCAGCACCTGCAAAAAACTAAGTGTCTCAATCTTTTACAAGTCTTTGGCTTACATTTTACGTATGACTTATTAGCTTGACATTTTGCATATTGCCTCGTAATTAGTTTAATAATTATGCCATTTACATAATTGAAATACATTTTGGCTGTTAGTCCCAAAATTATGCCATTTACATAATTACATAATGAACTTTGTTAGAGTGTTAGTCCCACATCGCTTATGTGTTCAAAGGGTTATGGCTTTATATATTGTTAGGACATTTCCACATATTAATTTAAGCTTTTAGATTGGCTACAAAGTTTCACGTGGTATTAGAGCTAGACCCATTCCACCCATACTAAAAGAAAAAAAAATCGCACCCCACGATGACGGACCCAAAAAGAGGCTACACGTGATAAAACAAAGAACTAAAAAGAGGTTGCACATGAGAGGTGAGTGTTAATGTAACATAACTAAAAATATGTTGCACGAGGGGGTGTTAAGTTTAGGTGTGTTAGTGTATTAGTCCCACATCAGTTAGGTGTTGAATGAGTTCTAACTTTATATAATGCGGGGAAGTGTTAGAGTGGTAATCCCCAATAAAACATTGTTGTTTGTAGTTATGGGGTAGTAGGGAAAGCAAGGAAATTGAACATAGACACCAGTAGTGGCTGACTAGCGGATGTTGGTGGCAAAAGATGCTGGTCGGACCTGTGAGACAGGAATAGTGAGAAAGACCGACCGGAGTTATTCTGGGATGACTTTTCGACGGTCAAGTTAATGACCAGAAATGTAGACATAGAGTATTGCATGTGAGATGAAATTGCATACCCATGAGAAAGAAAAGGTCTGACATTTTATAGTGCAGTTCGGTGCGTACCTGGACGCGTCGACTGCCATGTTAGAGAGTAGACGACTGACTCAATTATGCCCCTAAGGATGGATCATAGCTAGCCTATCAAATCCTTGACGTTTGAATCCAAGCGTGCGGGTGACAGAGGAAACTCGTTGTGTACCCTTTGACCTCGACGTGTTTTGAGAATAATCGCCTGATCAAATCCTCCGACCGAACTTGCTAAGAAGTGACAGTCCTACGGTGGCTCTTGCCCTAGCTCGATTGAGAATGATGAAGGATATTTTATCCTTCCACAATTGTCGCTTAGCTCGCATGAGCTTGGTCATCGGCTGTCAAGGTGTGACGTGTAGAAATTTCATGTGGTTTTGTGCCACGTGATTTTGTGAACTGCAACGATTTTGTGCCACGTGTCGACACAGGGCTCGTTCCAACAAAAATTAAGGTGCAAAAGTCGAGGCGACCCTTAGGTCTTATTTGGGCGTGAATCTGGCATTTTGAACCAGCCTATAAATACTGAGCCCTCATCCGATCACTGTTCACTTTGCTTCTAAGATTATCCTAGAGAGAGAAATTGTGAGCGCCTTTAAGCAACCTCGAATTGCCATCGTTAGCCATTTCCAACGTTAGTGACTGTTCCGTTCCCACCTTTTGACGAATCTTTCTTTGTTCCTCGATCGAGTTCGTATTCTCAGTGTAAGTTTTGTTTGGGTTTTTCTGAAATATCTTTATTTTTTATGTATATGCTTTTCAATTCGGTCCGAGTCTTTTTAATCTGTATTTGGGGTCTTGAGTCTTCATTTTAGGCAGTTGTGCGTCTGCGATCGCTATATTTGTTTGTCTAACTCTATTGTGTACTTGTTGTGGCCGTCTATCCGCCATTGACAGGCGACATTTAAGCTTTTCGGGTCCCAAGCGCCTCGTTTCTACTATTGACGTGGGTCTGACCTGTGCTTGTTTTGTTGAATCTAGGTTTCTGGTGACTCGAATGTTTATTAGGGTTACAATTTTTTCCCCCGTGGTTAGGGTTTTGCCCCTTAAGCCGTTCTTACGCTGAGAGAGCTTCGGGGGGGGAGTGATAACTTGAGAATTGGACCTCGATTGTATGTAGATAAGCCACACGGGACAGAGCTCAGCTAACTCTGCTCCCAAACGCTATGTTTACTGTTGCCCCTGACTGGTATAAAGCTTGTTCTGATTGTGGTGTTTTTGTTTCAGAAAATGAAGTTGAACTGAGCTCGGCTTTTAGTGCACAATGCTGCGACATTGGTATAGTTTAAAAGGGACCACGATATCCCACATGATGGCTTGATAAAGAGGCCCAGTCCCGGTCCACACGTGGCTAATTCACTAGGTCGGGATTCGGTTCCTTATTAGTCCACTACTAAAAGAAGTCATGGCGCGGCGCCGACTGACCTTTATGCAAGTGTCAATAATTTTGTTTGAACCGTGCTTGCAATGGACACCTTAATGACGATAGAGGGATCCAATTTTTTGCATGCGATCTGCGTCATGTATACACCATGGTATGCCCGAAACAGGAGCCCGGTTCGAACTTGTCCACGGAAACCACTACGTCAAACTTAGGAACAACCAATAACCCTAAGACAAGATTAGTGATCGAGATCCCAGACAAAGATTTGTACCTTAATGACTTCATTTGGGTCTTGGGGAATTGGGAGTTCCAGACCAAGGTTGATGGTATGTTGGCTTTCCTTAGGCGGAATGGTAGAATAATTGATGGTGAGTCCCTTTGCATTTCGGTTGTAAATTCGTCATCTTTACTGCACTTGTATATATTTTTTTCTTATGTTTGAACATGTTCTCGGTATCTAACTGTTGCATCCTGGTTGATCTATCTTGCATGTTTCAATACCGAGTATTGAGCTCGGATTGCGAAGTGTAAGGCCGCGATCACCCACATCAATAATAGTCATGAGTCGCGCGACGTCGCAACCCTTCTTCAGTATGAACTAGTATACTGCCATATGATCCCCCACGAGCAAACCAACTCGGTTGAGCTGCCCTCCCACCCCTCTGCATCCGTGAGGTTGCTCAACGAGCTTATCACTCTAGCTTTGACGACCGAACTCCCAGTGAGTACATTGCCGAGCGGGCTGTAGAAGTCACCAGGGAGCTAGAGCAACAGCAGGAGGAGGAGGAAGAAGGATCGAGTAGCTCAATCTCGATCCAGTTGTCAAGCAGTGAACTTGTTGTTGCTATTGCTGAAGAAGAGGAAGCAGGGGGCGAAGAAGAAGGTGAAGGAGAAGTTGGAGGCAAATAAGTGCTCCCGGGTGGTAACCTTGCCGAGGCTGAACCTAGTTTGGTTGTAAGCTCGGACGATGAGGCCCATGAAGTACTAGTAGTGCCCTAAATTCCTGAAGTTTTTGAAGAAGTAGAACACTCATTTGTTGGAGGAAAGGAAGTCGACTCGAGCTTAGATGTTGAGATGCCCCCCAAATTGATGAAGGTTCGGGAAAATCCCAACCAAGAAAAGAGATGGCCCCCCACTCCTACTGCTACTGTTGTTGACGTGCCGAGCTCGCCTCCTCAGAGAGACACCGACAAGGGGAAGGGCATTTAAGTGGGGCCTTCCCGCAAGAGACGTCGCGGGGAAAGGGCCTACTCGGCTGCTGACTCCCCTTCAACTACTGCCGCTGCCCACGAGCTTTGGAATCCAGAGCTATCCATGCATGCAGACACAGCCCGGAAGCATGACACCGGCCTGGCCTTAGCACAGGCTGTGATGCTATCCCAGGATGTTGCAGAGCTCTAGGTGGAGGATGGAGTGACAGTGTGCAACCTCATAGTCATGCAGAATGTCCAAGTAAGTACTCGAGCACAGTTATTAGCTTCTTTTGTAGTCTGAACACTTAGAAATTTTTTGAACTGAACACTTTTGTGTTTTCGTAGGCCCTTCAAAGGTCAATGGCAAACCTCCAGCGTGAGAAAAAGCACTCAGATGAGTTGAAGAGGGCCCAGAGGCGAGCCAGCACCTTGGAGGGTGAGGTGAGGAAGAAGGACAAATAGCTTGCCACTACCATTGAGGAACTTGCTGCCGCCAAAGCCAAACTTGACAAGAAACGAAGAGAGGTTACTGAGCTCCAACGGGTGGCCCAAGGCCCTCAGTAAGAAATCCAAACATCGTAATTAATAAGCAAACTTGCACAAAATGGCAAATGTTAGCCTCCACGATAATGGAAGACAATTAGAAGAGGAAAAAAAAAAGGAGAAGAAATACATACGAATAAGTGAAAACCATGAACAGAATCATTGACCGACATATACCGGACGAGAATATTCGCTAATAACCATGAACGATCAAAATCGTTGTCAACCATAGAAGAAGATTAGAAAAGCAACTGTGCTCATGCAACAGCTGAGAAGCCATCCAACACTTCAGGCGGCGGCAGGAGACCAAAAGCCCTTGGTTGGAACCAGGACCCCAGGTCTTGCTTTGAAAGGACAACGCTAATTATTTTTGAAGACAACGCTAATTATTTTTGAAGGTAAAAGGAGGTACTGACCGTGGCCCGGATGCGCACGGCACAAGCAAATCTTTTTCTTGACCAAATTTTTTTGGGTAGATTTTACTTTTC
>BRYE01000010.1:7078073-7083073 GCA_030159115.1 Actinidia arguta var. hypoleuca | reverse complement strand
CAGTGTCACATATACTTATATTGGTTGAGATCTTATCGACTTCTGCATTTCTCCATTCGTCGCCATGCCGAGTCTCATTTCAGTCAAAACGCCACCAGAAGCTCCTCCACTCTGAATTGCCGTTTCCAACGAGAACAATCACCGGATCCTGCCCAATCCAGACCGATCAGACCCCATAAACCCAAAAACGACATCGTTGGTCCCCAAGCGGCCTCCCTCGCCGTTGACCTCTCGAGCGAAGCCGTCACCGGATCGGAGCTCCGGCAAAAAGAAGTCACTGGAGAAGACGATCATGAAGGAGTTTACTACGTTTTTTTTTTTATCTGTAAAAATAATGTATTGACCAAAAGAATAGACCACCGGACTAACCCAAGAGGCGGACAAAAGGCCCAAGTCCAAAACATACAAGGAAAAACTGACTCTAAAGCAAAGCTATAAAAAAATCAGGCCAAAGAAAAAGAGTTATCCTAAGATAGCTCAACTCTAATCCTGATTTACAACTCATAAACCAGAAAAATGGTATAGATGGTGTATTATAAACAGCAACTTGAATTTTCCTGATGACTTCCTCCGGAGCTTGTACTTTCCCTTCGAATGCTCTGAGATTCCTTGCTTCCCATAAATAGTAGATGGTGCATGCTATGCCCAACCTTTTGGCCTTGGGTTGAATTCCTGTTCCCTTGGCCTCCTTAAATGCCCATTTGACAACTGCTTTTAATGTTGAGAGGGCTCTACGTAAGCCCAACCATCCCTTGATCGAGTTCCATACCTGCTGGACAAAGATGCACTGAAAGAACAGATGCTTTACTGTTTCAACCTCTGCTCTACACAACAAGCAAGTTGATCTATCAGCGGGTCATGCAATCTGTCCTTTGTTAGGAGCTTTTCCTTCATTGCCAACCGTAAGATAAAGGCATGCTTCGGGGTTGTAAAGTTGTTCCAGATTACTTTGGTCCATAGCAATTTATTGGCTTTCGGTTTAAAGTACTCATAGGCTATTCTAGATTTTAGCTCTCCCTTTGAAGTCCACTAATTCATTCTTTGGATGGCTCCCTCCATTGTATTCTCCGTAGCTACTAACTCATCTCTAAGAGTAATGATTTGTTTGATAAGGGGTGAGTCCTCATGCTTGCTCTTGTAATCCCAGAAGCTTCGTTTGTTCATATAGATGTGGTGAACCCATTGAACCTAGATGGAGTCCTTCTTGGCTTGGATGTTCCATAGAGTTTTTGAGAGAAGAGCCTTGTTCCAGGCTTCAATATTTTTGATGCCCAGACCTCCCTCGGCTTTAGGCAAAGTAACAACTTCTTTCCATGCTACCAAAGGCTTTTTGTTCAAGTTACAATTGCCACTCCACAAGAAGTTCCTACATTGCTGAACAATTTTAACCCGGACCCCAGCTGGAATGGGGAGAATGGCAAGCCAAAAACAAACTACCCCTTGAATCACAGACTTCACCCTTTCTGTTCTACCTGCATACGAGAGATTGGCCCTTGCCCAAGCATTGATATATCCCTGAATTTTGTCTAATAGAGGACTAAACTGGTCTATTTTAAGTCTGGAGTCTGCTACTGGAATTCCCAGATATCTAAATGGAAAATTTCCTTGAGAGAATTCGGTTATATCCTTTATTGAGTCCAAGTCCATGCTACTGATACCTGCATAGAAAAGGCATGATTTGAAAAAATTTATTTTGAGACCAGAGCTGTCCCCAAAATGCTTGAGAGAGTCCATGAGCAATGAAACTGATTTGGGATCTCCTCGGGAGAAAAGAACAAGATCATCCGCAAAGGCTAGGTGTGTGAGCTTCAAGCTTCCACACATTGGGTGGAAATTAAAATCTGCATTCTCCTTCAGCTGACCCAAGTTCCTGGAGAGGTATTCAAGGCTAAGAACAAATAAATATGGGGATAGGGGGTCTCCTTGCCTTAGACCCCTTTTGCCTTTAAAGAACCCATGAAGAGATCCATTGTAAGTCAGGGAGTAGGAGGTGGATGTTATGCACTCCATTATCCATCCAATGAACTTGGAGGGGAATTGCAAGGTAGTGAGCATATCATGAAGGAAGTCCCATTCTACTGAATGAAATGCTTTTCTCAAGTCCACGTTTAGAATGCAACGAGGAGAAGCCCTTTTCCACCCGTATTTCCTAAGGAATTCTTGCAGCAAAAAAATATTATCAGTCATGCATCTATTTCGAACAAAGGTTGATTGAGCTAAGTCCATTATGCTGTTCAGAGCTGGGGCCAATCTTGAAGCAATTATTTTGGAAATGACTTTATATATAACATTGCAACAGGCTATAGGCCTAAAGTCTTCTACTTTATCTGCTTCCTTGGACTTGGGGATTAAGGCTAGCACTGAGTGATTAATCTATTTGAGGATCCGACCTGAGGAAAAGAATTCCTTCACTGCTTCAATGAATTCCCTCCCAATAATATCCCAAGCTGCCTTATAGAAGCATGAGGAGTAACCATCTGGGCCTGGAGCTTTATCTTCACCAATACTGAAAAGGGTAGATTTTATTTCCTTCGCAGAAATATCTCTTTCAAGGATGGAAGCTTGATCTGCCTCCAAAAGCTTCCCCTTCAAGACTGTTTCTCTGTTGAGTCTGGAGCAGTTTCCTTTGGAACCCAAGAGCCCTTTATAAAAATGGACAAAGGCCTCACTTACTTGCTTGCTTGAGGTGGTTCTACTCCCATCTTCAAGTGAGATAGAGGCAATGTGGTTTTTGGTTCTGTTGCTTTTTATTAGATCATGGAAAAATTTAGTACATTTATCTGAGTTCTTCAGGTACTTGGCTTTTGCTAGCTAGGAACAAAAACTTAGCTCTGCATTTGCCAATTTAAGGGCTTTAGATCTCAGATCCGGGATTGACATCTAAAGATACTGATCCTCTGGGTTGTCATACAATTGTTGCTGGGCCCGAATTAACTCCTCCTCCGCAGCCTCGGCTCTAGCTGATATATGGGAGAAATGCTTTCTGTTTAGGTCTTTTAGAGGATCTTTAACAGCTTTGAGCTTCTTGCAAAGCTTGTACATGGCTGTGCCCCTCAAATGCATACTCCAAGCATTGCTAACTGTCTCCAGGAACTTATCATGCTTAGCCCACATGTTGAAGAATTTGAAGGGGGTAGCTCCTCGATCATTATCATTAAAAAGGGTGACGGTACATGGAGAATGGTCTGAGAATTTCCTAGAAAAATCAAATCTAGATTGGGCAATAAGACCATTATGGACCCATTTTCTGTTTACCATCGCTCTATCAAGCTTGCACCAAACTGAATTGTTGGTCCAAGTGTAGAAGACCCCTGAAGAGCTCAGGTCAGAAATATCTGTATCATAACAACAATTTCTAAAGTCCCTTGATGCATAAGAGGTGACTGGTAGTCTATTGAATTTTTCATCATCGCTAAGAACGTTGTTAAAGTCCCCAAGAATCATCCAAGGCATCTCAAAATCAGAGCCAAACCTGCGAAGGTTATCCCAAAGGGGTCTTCTCCCCACTATGGTATTGAAAGCATAAACAAAGCTTAAATGAAATTTAATTGAGGAAGACTTACAAGTGACCAAACAATGAATAACCTGGTCAGACTTTTCCACAATCTCCAGAATAACTCTGTTTTCCTTCCAGAAAATCAGAATCCTGCCATTTGGGTGGAGCTGAAAATTATTTTCTGATTTCCAAGATTTGAACTTCTTCCTTGCTATTCCTTCTAGACTTTGCTGTGAGAGCTTGGTTTCTAAAACTCCCATGATGCACACTTTATTCTTCCTAATATGCTTCAGAATTCCATTTTGCTTTAGAGGCATATTCAAGCCCCTAATGTTCCAAAACGAAATGATCATTGATTATTTGAGGTAGGGGAGTCACCCCCCATTTCTGCACAGAACTCCACAAAGGAAATTACTTTACCAATCTTTTCTGGAGCTTTTTTGTCTCTCTTCCTCTTCCCTTCTTCCCCTTTGGGTATAGTGAGGGGAAGGTTGGGGATGGAAGTGGGTTGGCTCTTATCTGAATTCTTGGCAGCTTAGATGGTTGTTATAGATCTTTGGATAGGTTGGGCTATATTTCTTTTCTGGGTTGCAACTCCTCCACTCTGCACTTTTGGAATTTGTTGCAAGTTTCTCTAGGGGATAACTAGACCGGATTCTGCATTCTGCCTCTGATACATGTCCTCCAAATCTGTGATTTTTTTTCCTGTGGAAGTCTCTCCTCCCTCATGAGTTTGAAGTTGGCTGGGAATGCCCTGTGTTTTTTTTACACTGGACTCTTGAAGTTGGTTTTGGTCTTCTATTTCAGGGATAGCAATGTCCTCCATGTGACCCTTTGCATCCCTTGTCTTCTTCCTCTCCCATTCAACTCGGGCTTCCATGCTAATCTCTGCACTTGAGTTTGTACTTTCTTCAGTCTCCGGGATTGTTTCAAGTAGGCTGAATTTGTTACATGTGGTTGGCTTTGGGTTTTGAACTACCTCTGGTCTTCCTTTTTGGCCTTTGGAAGCCTTTATTTGTTTAGTTACCCATTCCATCTGATTTCCCTTGCTAGTTCCAGTCCTTGAGTTTTTTTGTTAGAATAAAGTCCTAGTCTTTAGGGGCATCTACTTGTATTTGAATTGTTTTATGTTTCTGTTACCACTGGGCTTTATTTCCACTAAGTGGGCTGATTTCTCGACTTTATTTCGCCAAGTGGGCTGATTTCTCGTTTCTGTTAAGATCGTGTATTGAATGGCTATTTAAGCCAAAGTTATTGTTAATAAAACTAAGTCATTCAATCCTGCTTGTTGTGTTCTTGTTCTTAGTTTCATTTTAGATCAAAGTTCCCAATAACTGGTATCAGAGCCCCCACTGGTTTGATATGTTAAGAGAGTTTGATATGTTTGACTTGGGGAAGATGAGTTTTTTTCTTAGAATCGAGGTGCTACAAAAGTCTGATGGTATTTATATATGCCAAAGGAAATATCCATTGGAGGTTTTGAGAAGGTTTGGTATGATGGAAA
>BRYE01000010.1:7058073-7065573 GCA_030159115.1 Actinidia arguta var. hypoleuca | reverse complement strand
ATCCTCAATCCCCTCAAACCCTAACCCCAGTGCACTTACCCCTAAAGCTTATCGTAAACACTAATACTAAACTTTGAGCCAAATACTAATACTAAACTTTGAGCCCAAAACTTAAAAATACCCTAAACCATTAAACCCCTAAACAATCTAAACCATTAAATCTTACCCCTAACCACTAAACACCTTAAACCCATGCATTGTTCAATGCCTTAACCCTTAGGGGTGTGGATCTGGTATAGGTTGGTTTTACATGGGCCCAAGGCATTGGATGCGGGTGGTCCAAATAATCAAGGGACAACTGCATAAAACCAAACAAGTCAATAAATGCAAAGTTCCTCACACATAACAATTGTATTTGCGTGGTAAGAAACATGCTCACCTTATTTGATGATCCCAGATCAATAAAAAAGATGACTAGATCAAAGTGAGTCTGAGACCTACAAAAAAGAACGAGGTCAACGCCCCAGCCAGTGGCAGCCGAGGCCACTTCAACACTTAAGTTAGCCATTTCCTTCAAGAGTAAATATAAGAATATTAATGCATTTATTTCATACCTTAACACTCGAGGGTATGGAGTTCTATACACGACTGCTTTACTTTGGGCCAAGGCATCCTAATATCATGGTTCATCCAAGTCATGTTGTCAATTGAGAAACACCTAGTTAAGCACAAAACCAAGCAAATGCATTAAAACCGGAGTTCCTTACACTAAAACACAAAACAATGTAATTAGAAATAGTCAAGTAAAGTATAAGGCAATCATCTTATTTGTATGGAAAGTAAATAGTACTACCATATACGATTATCCAAGCCTAACTAAGAAGAAGCCTAGATCTACCTTGAGGTTGGGACCTGCAAAAGTGGACCACGTTAGTGTTCCCGTCTAATCATTGAGGTCACACCGATGCTCAAGTTAGTTATAGACCAAAAAAACGCAACGATAAAAAATTAATTACAATATTTAATATCTTAAACCTCAGGGGTGTGAATCTATTTAGAGGGGCGGCATCCCATTCGGGCATAATATGATTATCAATCCGATTAATCATGCACAAAACTAACAAAGTAAATAACCGCAAAGTCCTCATATGCAAATGTGAAGTAATGCAATTAGTAGTCAAAGACAACATAGGCAACAAATGTATTTGTAGGGTAGAAAATCGTACCCACTTGCATATTGATGAAAACCGAAAAAGAAGACAATGGGATTTATCATGAATTTGCGACCTATAAAAAGAACCAGGTTCTTGCCGCAGCTGAAACCAAGCAAGTGCATAAAAGCAAAGTTTCTTGTATGAAAACACAAAGCGCCATAATTAGAAATAGTCAAAGTAAAGCATAAGGCAATGATCGTATTTGTACGAGAAGTAAATTGTACTTACAACTATGATTAGCCAAGCCCAACGGAGTAGATTACTAAATCCACATTGAGGTTGAGACCTGCAAAAGTAGACCCGGTTAGTGTCCCCGGCTAGGCACTCCTATGCTCAAGTTATGGCCCACAAAAACGTAATGACAAAAAATTAATTTCAATATTTTATACCTTAAACGTCAAAGGAGTGGATCTATACATATGAAGGGCAATCATCTTATTTGCATGAGAAGTAACTAGTACTACCATATATGATTATCCAAGCTGAGTTGAGAAGAAGACTAGATCCACCTTGAGGTTGAGACATGTAAAAGTGGACCTTGTTAGTGCTCTGTGTCATCATTGAGCCGGGGGCACTCTGATGCTCAACTTAGTTATGGTCCAAAAAAGTGCAATGTTAGAAAATTAATTGCAATATTTAATACCTCAATCCTCGGGAGTGTGAATCAATATTGAGCGGGGCATCCCATCCGTCTAGTCTATGATAACCAATCCGGTAAATTGTGCGCAAAACCAACCAAGTGAATAACTGCAAATCCCTTGTATGCAAACGTGAAGGAACGCAATTAGTAGTCAAATACAACATAGGCAACAATGTATTTTGTATGGGTAGAAAACCGTACCCCTTTACATATTGATGAAGACCGAACGAAGAAGACGATGGGATTTGTAGTTTGCGACCTATAAAAAGAATCCAGTTCTTGCTGCAGCTGAAACCAGGCAAGTGCATAAAAGCAAAATTCTTTGTACAAAAACACAAAGCGACGTAATTACAAATAGTCAAAATAAAGCTTAAGGAAATGATCGTTTGTGTAAGAGAAGTAAATTGTACTCACCTATATGATTATCCAAGCCCAACGTTGAAGATGACAAGATCCACCTTGAGGTTGAGACCTAAAAAAGAGGACCCGGCCAGTGCCTCCAGCAGTGTACACCGATGCTTATGTTTGTTATGGCCCTAAAAAGTGTAATAATAGAAAATTAATTGCAATATTTTATACCTTAACCCTCGGGGTGTGGATCTATACATAAGAGGGGCATCCTATTCGGGTGGTCCGTGATAAACCAACCAAGTGAAACGACAAAATCCTCATATACAAATGCAAAGTAACGTAATTAGTAACCAAATAAGACATAGGCAACAAATGTATTTTTAGGGGTAGAAAACTGAAACTACTTGCATGATGATCAAGACCAAGCAGAGAAGAAGACGAGATCCAACGTGAATCAAAAGAACCCGATTCTTTTTGCGGCTATTAAACCTAGTCAAGTAAAGCATAAGGCAATCATCGTATTTGTAGGATAAATAAATAGTACCACCATATATGATTATCCAAGCCCAGATGAGAAGAAGACTAGATCCACTTTGAGGTTGAGATCTGCAAAAGCGGACCCCGTTAGTGCCTCCGTCTTATCATTGACCTGGGGGCACTCCGATGCTCAAGTTAGTTGTGCTCCAAAAAAATGCAAAGATAGAAAATTAATTGCAATATTTAATACCTTAACCCTCGGGGTGTGTGAATCTATATAAGGGGCATCCCATTTGGGCAGTCTACGATAACCAATCTAGTTAATCGTGCGCAAAACCAACATGTTGAATACCCACAAAGCCCTCATATGCAAACGTGAAGTAACGCAATTAGTAGTCAAATACAACATAGGCAAGAAATGTATTTGCTAGGGGTAGAAAACTATATCCACTTACACATTGATGAAGACCGAACAAAGAAGACGACGGAATTTACCGTGAGTTTGCCACCTATAAAAAGAACCCGGTTCTTGCCGCAAATGAAACCAAGCAAATGCATAAAAGCAAAGTTCCTTGTATGAAAACACAAAGTGACGTAATTAGAAATAGTTGAAGTAAAGCATGAGGCATTGATTGTATTTGTAAGAGAAGTAAATTGTACTTACATCTACAATTATCCAAGCCCAATGGAGAAGATGACTAAATCCACACTAAGACCTGGAAAAGTGGACCCGGTTAGTGTCCTGGCTGGGCACTCCTATACTCAAGTTCTGGGCACTCCTATACTCAAGTTATGTCCCACAAAAATGTAATGAAAAAAATTAATTGCAATATTTTATACCTTAACCCTCGGGGGGGTGGATCTATACATAGGAGGGGCATCCAATTCGGGTGGTCCACAATATCCGAAACCAACCAAGTGAATAACGACAAAGTCCTCGTAATCAAATGCAAACTAATGTAATTAGTAATCAAATAAGACATAGGCAACAAATGTATATTTAGGAGTAGAAAACCGAAACTACTTACATGATAATTACGACCGAGAAGAGAAGACGACAAGATCCATCGTGAATCCACCACCTATAAAAAGAACCCGGTTCTTGCTGCGGCTAAGAGATATAATCAAGTAAAACATAAGGCAATCATCATATTTATATAGGACATAAATAGTACTTCCATATCGATTATCCAATCCTAGTAGAGAAAAAGACTAGATCCACCTTAAGGTTTAGACCTGCAAAAGTGGACCCCATTAGTGCCCCTGTCTCATCATTGAGCCGAGGGCACTCCGATGCTCAAGTTAGTTATACTAAAAAAAAAATTACAATGCTAGAAAATTAATAGCAATTTTTAATACCTTAATCTTCAGGGGTGTGAATCTATATAAGGGGGGGCATCCCATTCAGGTAGTCTACGATAACCAATCCGGTTAATCGTGCGTAAAAACTTGTTGAATAACGCAAAACCCTCATATGCAAACGTGAAGTAACACAATTAGTAGTCAAATACAACATAGGCAACAAATGTATTTGTAGGGGGTAGAAAATCGTACCCACTTGCATACTGATGAAGATCGAGCAAAGAAGACGGAATTTACAGTGAGTTTGCCACCTATAAAAAGAACCCAGTTTTTGCCACATCTGAAGCATAGCAAGTGCATAAAAGCAAAATTCCTTGTACCAAAACACAAATCGACATAATTATAAATAGTCAAAGTAAAGCATAAGGAAATGATCGTATTTGTACGGGAAGTAAATTGTACTCATCTATATGATTATCTTGCCAATGTTGAAGATGACAAGATCCACCTTGAGGTTGAGACCTACAAAAGAGGACCCGGTCAGTGCCTCCGGTTGTGTACTCCGATGCTCAAGTTTGTTATACCCTAAAAAGTGTGATGATAGAAAATTAATTGCAATATTTTATACCTTAACCCTCGAGTGTGGATCTAGATATAGGAGGGGCATCCCATTAGGGTGGTCCGCGATATCCGAAACCAACCAAGCAAATAACAACAAAGTCCTTGTATGAAAATGCAACCAATACAAATACAGTGCTAAAAGTCCTCGTAGCATGTGCTGGTATCTCATCGGGAAATATATGAAAATATATAAGTACAGGTACATTATCAGGGACACAACCAATACAAATACAAAGAGTAACTCAACCAGATTATACGCATACAGTTTTTCACTTGGCAGCATTTAACTACTATTAAAATCAACCTATGAAATACCTCAAATATCTAGACCTCTATTCATGCTCCACATGCATAATGAGTTCCCTGAGTTTAAACTTTTCACATTTGGAGGATTTACATAAAAACTATAACCAAAGTTCATGATTTTAGTTCCAGGCCATCCAATGGCCATTGTATTAGAGAGTTGATGATGCACAGGAAGGGGGAAATTTAGGTCAGGGATTGTTTTCATTCAGCCCTAACTTTCAATAAAAAACAGCACAACATAAACTATAATGAGACATTATCATAATAAACTATGAACAACTTTTCTCTCATCACATTTCAAAGGAATCATGAACATGTAAAAAAACACTTTTCAAGTCATCATCATTTCACATCTTAACCCTAGATATATATTTAAATAATTACAAAGCAATTTAACAGTAGTTCTTGAGATACTTCACAACCCCGCACGTCCTAAAACTTTATGAATTCAGAATTATGTGAACATTCAGCAGGTATGCACATGGGAAGGTGCGCATGAGCGCGCAAAATGTCAACACCACCCGTAAATCAAACTTCACTATATATGTCTTCATATAACCACCATGATAATATGGGCAGAATGATTAAAACAAGAACTCTAATATGGAAATGCAAAGTTTCCTTTTAAATTGACTTGTGGGAAGGATCTTATGTTTGGCTAACATGTCATAAAATAGTAACAAATTTATGTGTTTTTGGAAAAAAACAAAAATTAAGATTAGGAATTGTGGGGAAATCAGATAGTCAATAATCTCTGAGACCATGCAAAATCAAAATTACAACCAAAATAATTCAGCAGCTTCACCTCGAACAAAAATCAAGGTTTTGTTTTCCACGTTAATGATAAGGGATCAAAAAGTGTGTCAAGCTTACCTTACAACCAACTGTATCTAGCAGAGACCGATCAGACATGGGATATTCAAAAAGATCGGCAACAATTTTCATCCTAAGAATTCTTTCAACAGCATCATTGATGCGGGATAAAATTGTACTTATTTATTTATTAATTCTTGTATTTTTTAATTTTATAATTAGTTGTTTTTTATTTGAAATTAATTAGAATTTTAGTTAGTTAGGAGTTTTTATTAGGTTAGGAGTCTTGTTTTAGATTTTATTAGTTATCAGATTAGATTTTAGTAGTTATCAAATAGGGCTAGTTTTGGTCTATTTAAGGGAATGTTTTGTTACGATGAAAAAGCAGATTAAGATTATGATTATGATTATGATTAAGAAAACAACGATTGTTTTTCTTCTCTCCAGTCTTTGATTCTAGCGGAAGCCAACCTTCCCCCTTCCCTTCTTCTTTGATTCTGGCCGAAGCCAACCTTCCCCCCTCCCCTTCTACATTCTGGGTACTTATATCTATCTATTTTGTTTACTTTCGATTGCCGTCTGGCATCAATCATCAATCCTGGCCATCGGTATCTCTCCTGATTCCACAAGATACATCATATCTAAAATGCAAAAATTAAGCCTATGCTCTCAGTATATGCTTTCAGAACTTAAGTTTAATCACTACCATATCAATTTCTACATAGATGTTAGATGAAATGTTATAGCTATAGTTTGAGCCCTAAGGATCAGAAAGCCTCTCAAGTGCTTCCTAGTCTGAAATCACAAAATCTTGCAGTAGAAATTTGTCCTCAGTTTATCTATATCCAAGGTGCTCTACTATTGCATCAATTGCATTCCCAATTACCAACAAGAAATAGATGGATGCAGCTAACTGTACTCCATTGTCTTAAAACATGAACAAAAAACAAATGCACAATAAGAAGTTTGCCATATCTGGATTAGGAATAATCATACCTATTGACCTTCGTAATAAATCGAGCAAATATGCACACCTTTAAGAGGAGAGTGCATTTTGTTTCCATTCCAGCTCGAGTGTGATGCCATAACTGTACACACTCCCTGAGAAATACAGTCTAGATAAGGTGGCATGAGAATCTTCTCCAAGTCATTGATGTAATAGTGTACCCCTCACTTATACCTTTGTCGGTACCTCCATCACCAACAAAATGCTTGGCACATGCAACAACTTTATTTCTGGAATCAAATTAGTCAATCAGTGTAAACATCTGCCTATGGAGTGAGAAGTAAGCAATTCAAACGCAAACGACTCAACACATAGATCCAATTTAAGGTTAGATGCAAATTGTTTCCAGAAAGCAGCCTCATCATAAGTGGGTACCGAAGGTGGAATGTGTAAATGGATATATTTCATTGATAGATACCCCAAGTATCAAAGCAGATAAAAACAGGTCATACGAAATAAGGTTTCAACTGAATTCTATGGAGGATAAAGTAAGTTCCATTAAGTTTTATTTAAAACACCATTCTGAATCCGTGAAAATCTTAAATTTTGACCCAGTGCCCTTTTTAGTCCCTTTTTTGTATGACAGTTGAGAAGTCCTCTTTTTGAATAATAACATTAAATTTAAGATGCAAGAAGCTAGACCATGAGAGTAGTGTGAATAGCAAGATAACAACTGATATTGAGTTTCTCTACCTTCTAGCCACAAATGGGTAGCCATTTGGATGCCCTTGGGGTGGTTGACTTTGCAAGCCTGATACTAAGGAAGTCATGTTTCTAACAATTTCAGTAATCTTCATTGTAACATTCGTAGCATCTTCCCCACCTGGGAT
>BRYE01000010.1:7040573-7050573 GCA_030159115.1 Actinidia arguta var. hypoleuca | reverse complement strand
AAGGAATTGGTGATTGAGGGGATTGTTTGAGAGGCTCTGGAATCAATCCTCCCTGGCATGAGTGAAGCTGCGTTTCTTGAAACTGTCTCCCAAATCATGGATTTTCAGCTCGACAAACTTGAGAAATAATTGTCGCTGGATCAATAGGTATGTACAATTATGTATGTATAGACCGAAATCGAATGACCGGTCCATTTTTGATGGACTGAAGAGGATTGTATCTAATGTGGATGGATGACTTCCTTTGTTCTCTATGAGCCTGATACTTTCTTTTCTTTTCTTTTCTTTTCTTTTCTTTTCTTTTTGGTTTACTTCTGTTCTTTGTGACTAATAATTGGATTGGCTTGAGACAATGAGTTAAAATCATGAATAACAAAACTATTTTGCTTGAATATTATGGATTCCCATGATTTGCTATTGTTCGTACGCTTGTGGATAGGCATTGTTAGACTTTCTTACATAATGTTCAAGTTAATCTCGGTACAAGTTTTCGAAGTTATAATGTTCGGTATAGGCTTAATTTTAGCAAAATCTATAGTAAATATCGTGTGTATGACAACAATTTACGATTAGTTGCGGTATATGTTATGATTGGTATGGTGAATGTTATGGATGTGTGTATGTTAAAAATAATTAAAAATAATTTGTTATAAATTATTGTGGTAAATGTTACGACCTTTTGTGGTAAAAAAAAGTTGTGATTATTTTTTGTATGATCAGTTGTGTTGAATGTTACGATTAATTATGATAATGTTACATCTAAGTTCACTATATGCACAATTTTTAAAAGTGTGTACTATAACCACTCCATCAAGAAAAAACAAGAGGGTATTGTTATGTGGTAGGGGACAAAAGACTCATTTTGAATGTACTCTACCATAAAACAAGGAATGATGCCTTAAGCTCATAAAATGCCAAATAATATGAGGATTGGATTTTGTATGGTTCTCTAAAATGGAATTAGGAAGAAAAAAAGTAATGAATAAAGACTGGAAAACTATTTCCAGTCATGTTTACTTTGAGTAACCCACTACTTTTCTTATATTGAGGAGGTTGTTTTCATATTTAGATTGTGCAGTTGTTTCCTAATTGTTGTTTTTTTTTATTTGAAAGTCGTGACAATGAGTGCATTTATGTTTATTTACTTGATAATATGTGTAAATAGTATTCACCGTTTGTAATTGATTGAAACAAATAAGTGAGTTCTAAAATAATAGACTGATTGAAATAAATGAGTGAATTCCAAAGTAATAGACGTTTCTATTTCACCCAAATCAATTGGAGAGCATTTCCATAGAAGGCAAAACTCTTATCAAAGCCATAAAAACTTTCCAAAAAAATCCATTCCATTCACAAACATTACTTCATGATCACGACAAAAAAAAATTAGAAAAGTGAATTAGAGGTCAAAAAATTAACTTGCCCAAACATGGTTTTGCATCAATCGAGTATGATTACTAGTTTTTGATATTTTGACATTGTATGGAACAAAAAAAAAAACTTTGACATTACTAAAAATTGACCAATACCAGTAGAAATGCTCATAGTGGCAAACAAACCTCCTGCACATTTCCTGGTTTCAAGTCCACGATTCCTATGGCTATCGGTCTATGCCTAGAATACTTTACCAAAATTTTATTTCTGTCTGAGCTGATGACAGAAAAAATTCAACCTGGCAGGTACCCGGCCAACCCGAAATTAAAAGTAGCAGATTTTAAAAAATTCTACTCAACAGGTGAGCTATGATTTTTTAAAATTATTATCCAACCAAAAGCAGGTAAGATATGAATTTTTTAAAACTCGACCCAACCCACACCCAATATAATTTTAGTATAATACCCAAAATTTTATTTCTATGTCTGAGCTCACCATAAAAATCTGAGACCAAAGAAACCCAAAAAATAAAATAAATAAAAAGAAAACACCAAGCAAATAGGAAGAAAGTCTCTCCTTCCACACTTGGTTCCATTCTCTCTGTAGTCTGTAGGCTCCCACATTTCCTCATTTTATATCCTCCCAACACCGCATCCAAACACACCCACTTTTCTCTCTCTAAAATTAGAACACTCTCACACACTTCACTTTCGGTGGTGGTAGATAGATATAGAGAAATCTAGACAGATAGAATTATACAGTACTGTGCGTGTGTATAGATCAGGTATGGGCAAGCAACGGCGAAAGCCTCCATCTGGCCGTACAAATCTCGCGTCGTGCATCGTGGCCACGATCTTCTTGATCTTCGTGGTGATCGTGATCCTTATCGTGTTCTTCACCGTATTCAAGCCCGAGGACCCCAGAATCGCCGTTAAATCCGTCCAGCTCCCCTCCTTCTCCCTCTCTAACGGCACCGTCAACTTCACCTTCTCCCAGTACATCTCTGTCAAGAACCCTAACCGGGCCGTGTTTACCCACTACGACAGCACACTGCAGCTGCTGTACGCCGGCAGCCAGGTCGGCTTCATGTTCATCCCCGCCGGAAAGATCGACGCCGGCCGGAGCCAGTACATGGCGGCGACCTTCTCCGTTCAGTCGTTTCCACTGTCGTCGTCAGCGGCCACGGCGGCGCCGCAGAATGTGGGCCCGACGGTCACCGACGGTCTGGACGGGTTCCGGATCGGGCCGACGATGGAGATCGAGTCGAGGCTGCAGATGGCGGGTCGGGTCCGGCTCTTGCATTTCTTCGCGCACCACGTGGAGGTTAACTCTGACTGTCGCGTGGCCGTTTCTGTGAGTGATGGATCTGTCTTGGGTTTTCATTGCTAGTTGTCGTAGTTTCTTTTGTTTGTTAATTTGATTTGGAGGCACAATTTGGTTAGGCAAGTGTACAAATTGCTAACTGTTGATGTTATGTTTCAATTTTGTTGCAGATTTTTGACGGGTTAAGTAATTATATTGTCTTCTTCCTTTCTGTGATCTACACTAATTCGTTACTAAGTTCATTAAAATCGACATTATTAGCAAGGAATTGATTTAAGTCTTCATTAGAGCTGTTGTAGAGAGAGAGAGAGTGAGAGTGAGAGTGAGAGTGGTGGGAAGGAACAGAAAAAAATGCAAAAGAAGAGGGAAAATATCGGGTAAATTACACTTTTGACCAATGTAATTTTACTAAAATTTCACTTTTCATATTTTACTTTCAATTGTGACGGTCAATTTTTTACGTTTTATTTTTTGGTAGAGCGTCAACGTGGTTCTTTTGTCCATCCGTCTTTTTTCGTCATGCCAAGGATAGGTTCTTTACAGCACTTGTTGTAAGAGAAAATGGACAAAAATTGTCACATTAACCCTAAAATGTAAGAGAATGGATTGATATAATCAAAAGTTAAAAGGGTATAAAATAATATTTTTAATTAAAGCATAAGGATACGAAATGTAATTTGTTTAAAAATAATAGATGTAACATTATTTTTCTGTATATGTGGTGACCGAAGTTGAAAAGAAAAATTAACCGGCAAGGGCGAGTAATTAATTGGTGTTAAAGAAAGCTCGAGGTTTGAATTTTTGTGGTGCTCTTGTGTTTGTATGGTAGAGATGGACACACACAAAAAACAATGGAAGGGCTTTGGAGTTCGAGCAAACAATTTTTTTTTTTTATGATCCAATTTCAGGTAATCCGGTCCCGTAATACTACTACCAGGTAGATCGCGGGATATGTTTAGATGACCAGGATTTGAAGTCAAATCGATTAATATCACTACCAAAGTCCTACTCCAAAAGGAAGCAGATTTGCCTCCACCATGATTCGAACCCATACTGATGGCCTCCAGCATAATTTTATGGCCCCCTCCTTTGCCATCTAGTTGTGCCCCGGGGGCGATCAAACAGCTCTTTCTTCCTCTTGTTTCGGCTTGTGTTTTATGACCACCAATGATGTGTACAATTATAGAAATGTTGCAATTTTTTGATAATGCAACGCTACTCTACACTCAGTATCACTATGGGTCCCATGATATTATTCAGAAATGAGTCCTACGAATATGAAATATTGCATTTAATAATTTTTGAAATGCCTCTAAATTTATTAAAAATAAATATTATCGTCTTCTCCTTTTAATCTTATACTATGGTTTGCTTTTTGTGTTTACGAAAATAAGCATGCCCTTAATGGAAGTGTAAAAAGGAAGAAAAAAAAATTGTACCTGAAAATATTTTCAAGACACCTCCCACATAAGCTTATGTATAATAAATAGTTCTGTATCTGTTTTTACCCCTTGATTTTAGAAATCAAAAACAGTTCTACAAAACGATACCCAACACGCCAGGAACAGCAAGAAAATAAGTTAAATACATGTTTTCAACTCAATAGCAAACAGGAGATGACTCCGAAACACAAGTGTTGACAAAGGGGTACTCAGCTTTTCAAAAACATGCATCAAAACTTTTGCATATCTGAGCCCCAATTATGGGATGCAATACATGTACAAATCTATGCCTCATCACCCATTAAGACGTAAACCGGAAAATACTCCTCAAGCACCACAAGACAAGGTAAATCAGAAAGAATTACAACAACAAAGAATGAGTATTACCTGTTATTGTACACTTTGGATTGTAAATTTAGATCATTTCTCCACCACTGGTGAATTCCATGAGCTTGTTTGAAGTCCTGTGCTGGAACCAAATTCGCAACTAGATTCGCCGAAGGAATTAGGTGAAGCGGATCTTCTGATTCTTTTCCCATTGCAGTCATAAGAAGATCCCCAATTGAATTTTGGGTGGCCAACCTCTCAACCCCTCCTGCTCAAATCTCCTCCATCTTCTTCCGGTGTTCAAAATACCCTACATCCTCTGAGCAAATGTGATCACCCGGATGCACAAACAGACATGGGACCCACTCTGACAAAGCTACAAACAGATCTTCTATTAGATTCCTCTGCTGGTGGCGAGCCTTCAAAGCAATGGTGAGTCCTGCGGCGATAAAGCTGCTTGCAATTCGGAACCTTGTTTCACTTTTTTTGTCCTTGATTCTCTCAATTGGCGCAGAAAAGAAAGGAGGGTTAAAGAGAAAAGCTTCAAGAAAAATGCGTGTCTCGGCCATGGTCTTTCCGGCAAGCATTGCCATGGCTGCCCCCAAGGAATAGCAAGATGTAATGAGGCATGGAAATTGTGTAGAAAGGCATCATAATCAGCATAAATTTCAGTACATCAAAATTCTCTTATCATTTCTGCACATGTATTCAGCTGTCATCCTCCAACATCGATGTCGGAACTCTAAGAAATGGGGCATGGGTATGTCGTATGTATATTTATTTTTGAGTCCTATAGATAATATCAACTTTAGCCATCATATTTCATTTTTTTGGTGCACCATCTTCCAACAAACAGAAGAGGATCAACATCAATCATCAAGCCATAACACTAGGACCACAATAAAACAATAGCAAGTGGTGATTAACAGGTGTGGAAAAAGGTCTTCAAGGTCAATTAGAGAAAATGACTACTACATGCCATGGAACTCCCCTAGTCAAACATAGAACCCACAACCAATTCCGACCCTTTTTTAAACTCAAAACTCCAAAGTCCCTAGGCAGAATTAGAAAGTGCACCGAACTTGAAAGGGAACGAAACCCCCTGTGGCATTGCTTCCGTCTGGTAGCTGATTATAATGAATCTGGGTTTTAAATTTAGACCAAGTGAGATGTTCCACTGCTTCCGAAGCAGAAACCATCTTAGAGATTATTCTAATACTAGAGTCTACAAAAGGTCTGAATTCTCAGGAATAACTTCAATATTTTGCATGAACATCGATACACACATCAAAGTTCACCTTCCAAAATCCTGGCTCCCATATCCTTCCACCTAAAAAGCCATAAAAATGTAGGGAGAAAATGTATTACCAGTCAACTCAAGCTAGATGTGAGGGTCCTGAAAGGTCAAATTTTCCCTTTCTGAGCTCATCGCACCTTAGTCTTGATCTCTCTTCTGTATCTCAGGAACTTTTCTGCATAGCCAAGGGAAAAATCAGCAAGCAATCAGACTACAAATACGACTTCATGGGCAAGTTGATAAAGTATCAAAGAACATAAACAGATTCCTCAATATGCAGTACTAGGAAATCTTCTAAACCCCTCCATATCAGAACCCAATAGCAATTTGATAAGTCGTGAACTGAAAGTACCTAACCTTAGATTGCATAAACTAGTATTCAATACTGGAATCCAAACCAGCAAACTGCATTATATTGCCTATATGTGAGCATTTTGATAGCTTTACACTGTACTCTCCTCAAATTCTACTTCTGGAGAACTCTAATTTTTGAATTGATTAGTTACAATATCAAAATGTTGAATTGAGTGACTTGTTGGAAAAAAAATGATTATTTTAAATCAATTTTAATTTTTATGTGAATAAAATTGACTTCAATACTCCCCTCTTATGGTGAATGGTTGTGTCTCCTCATTGGTATCTCTTCGACATGAAGAGTTGTGACATTTTGTTGGTGTCATTTCATCATCTATATATACTCCATTCCTCCTATGAGTTAAGGTATCAATTAGAGGCAATTCATTTAATTCAAAGCGTGAAAATCGTGTCTAGGTCAGTCAGGAATAAGAGAGTTCCTCAATTGTTTCGTTCGCCAAGCAAATAAATTGTAGTGCTACTTTTGTTATGCGAAAAGATTGTTGTATCCTGAGAGACAGACGTCCAATGATCGTGAGCACCTAACGAGAGTGAAATCTGTCTTAAGGAAACTATGTCTAACACATGCCTCAATCTATCTCGTCCAAAGTTCTGTAATCTAGTTCTGTAAGTTTTTATTTATAGTTTTTCAAATTCGATTCTTTATTTTTGATTTGAATCTTCAGAATATGAGTTTGTTTCACAAAAAGTAAACATCGCCAAATATATTTTCTAACAACACTAACTAAACCAAATATAAGGAAACAGAGCCAATGACGCAGTTTGAACTAATGCATGAAATTTGCTACCGAAATTCTTAATGACTACCAAACCATGTTAACCAACCCCCTCTCCCCTCTTCCATTTCTTTAGCTGTTAACTGGTCAGAATTGAAGTCCTTGCACATTTAAAATGGCATGTCTCACCTTGTATGAAAAACTCCAGCGGCAAACAACTTTATTGGATTGAAGGAGACAAGGAGTATGCAACACCAAAGTCATCTAAATTACTAAATACATTTCTATCAAGAGATGTGTGTATCAAAATCTACAAATAAGCAAGAAAGACAATAAAAAGATAACTTCAGATATATCCAAGTCTATGATATTTATTTCCCATGTATATCACTGGACATTTAATCAGGGAGGCTTGACCTGAAACTCGTGTGCACAAAAGTTTTCAAATCATGACCTGATTTTGTAATAATATTTTAAATTAAAATCACATCACCACACCAATTGAGATCCACTTAATTTTTCATCAAAATCACATCTTCAACTAAACAAGCGAACTCACGTGCTTTCTCATATCTGAAATGGCATTTTGATTGCTTTACATTATTTTTGCTTGCAAATATCATGTCTTGAGCATAATGTGGCTTGTCCATGCCAATCAAGATCCGGTTGTCATTTCTGACCGAGTTCTTAGCATGTGACCAAATCTAAGTTGCTGAAAACTGCATCTGGAGTCTCAAACCAATATCAACATCAATAATTGCACCATCACTACCTAAATCGATTAATCACCACCACCCGAACCATTCGAGCCCTGCGGCCAAAATTTAACTTTTATTTTAATTTTTTGCATTCGGTGGAAGGTTAAGGGGAAGCTGCAACTAGAACCACAACACTGTGATTCTCAGAATCTGACGTATAGCCCTTTAAGGCAAAGTTGAATAACATAAGCAAACGAAAAAGAACAATACCTATCAGCATCACCAAAAAGATAACAAATTCAACAAATAAGCATCGAATCATGGCGCAAACATCAAACACCAACAAACAAAGTGGATTTCATTTATTCCTTATAAATGGCAATGAAAGATGGGAAAATCGCAAGCTCGCCTCATTGCATCGCCCCAAAGCCAACACGAGAGAGAGAATATATCCCCAAATATTCCAAAAATACCAAGGCTCTGCTTCAATGGACGGATCAAATATTCCGCAATCACAAAAATGAAAACAAAACAGAAATTAGCGGAAACATGTCAACAAATCTTGAATTTCAATGGAGTTAGGTTAAATATACAAATAAGAATTAAAATTTCCGAAGAGAAATGTACCTTGTTAGTGTTAAAACAATTGGTTTCCAATAATAATTGATTTTCTCTCTCTCCTCTCTCTGTCTAGGGAAAAAAGAAGAGCGGTTCAAATGTCGCTGTCCTCTCTCTCTTTCTGATGTTGCCAATGCTGCTATAGACCTGCTGGGACCCGGGAGTCAAGTCCCTGCAAATGGGTCGCAAGGACTTAGCTACCCGCAGGGACCCGAATACGACCTGCTGGTGCAACATACAAAAAATGTTTCGGAACGACGTAGTTTAGCATACTTTTTTAGCTTTTAAAGCGAAAGCAACGGTTAGGTCAGAGATGCAGAATATTCGGGGGTAGTTCTATTCACACTCCCCTAATTTCTTAGTGCACACTCCAAATCTAACTGCTTTTTAGGGCGAATAATAGTGTTGGTCACTGTAGTTTTTCCATTGTGTCAATTTAGTCCCTATCAATTCAATTTGCTCGATTCTGACCCTGCATTTACAATTTTATGTCAATAGAGTGCAATTGATAGGGGCGTAATAGTCCAGTTAATAGATCCCGTTGCAAAATAGGAAACAACATTTATTATAGGGGCGTAATAGTCCAGTTAGTGTTTTATCCATTAATTACAATGGGAGCTTCTAAATGCAAACCAAAAGGGTCCGCAACCATTTCTCATAGAGGCAAAATCAAGGGTATTGATGGATTTCACAATGCTGCTTGTGGAGACTATGATGAAGGGGATGAATTATAGTTGGCAAAAAAGGAACAAGCATAGTCAATCCTTGGTTGTTTTTATCATTTGTGTGTGAATTTTCAAAAGCTAACCAAGTAGTGAGGAAATTAAACAATGGGCAAGTATTTGGATGGATAACAGACTTATTAGGGTTGGATGGATTGGTGGTGGTGGAGAAGAGGTGGAAGTGGTGGGTGGGGTGGGTGGAATTAGGTTTTTTTAATTTGAAGATGGAGAAAATTTTGGAATTAAGGGTTTTGTACTGAGATTGACTTAGATTCTTAAAATTTGGGTGGTTTATACTTAATAAGTGGAGTCACATAAGGACAAGTTGAGCCAATTGACTTCATTGAAAAAAAAATGACATTACTATTCTTAATATAATTTATCATAAATATAATCTTGACCCAATAAAAAACTAATACTTTGCCCTAAATTCTATAAGTTTTACATTTTTGACCTTGCTAAACCTAATTTCTGACAATTTTAACCCCATAAAAAATTAATAATTTGACCTAAATTCTATAATTTTTTACCTTGCTGAACATAAGTTCTGACAATTTTAACCCCACTAAACCTAAATTATGACCCTAACTAAGACCTTTTTGGTTTGCGTTTAGAAGCTCCCAATTACCACCCATAACATCTCTTTCCTATTTGGCAAGCTTGTTGCGGTCACCGCTCGCCACATCTTGCATGAATATTTTTTGCCCCTAAAAAGGGCTACCTGAGCTGCACATGCGCAATTTGTTACTCATGTTATTTATTGGACTACATTGACACAAAATCGTAAATTCAGATTCAAAATCACTCAAAGTTGAATGGAGGGCGGCCACGTGAGCTGCATCGCTATCTCCTGTGCAGATGAACTCCCACGGCAGGATCTTGCCCCAAGATTTGCGACTTTCAAGATGACCCAGCTTCAGGATGCCCCAGATTTGCAAGTTTCGAGATACCCCGTATCAAATTCAAATACTTGTGGGTGTGCGCGGGGAGAGTGGACTAAGGATCCCTCACTGAAAAGTAACGACACATACAGCACAACCACGAAAATGGCAAGCGCCCCATATCGTACAGCTGTGGGTGTGCCGGGACAGGGGACAAAGGATCCCTG
>BRYE01000010.1:7028073-7033073 GCA_030159115.1 Actinidia arguta var. hypoleuca | reverse complement strand
GCAGAAAATAAAATCTGCTGCAAGTTCGAAGTTTGAACTAAAATAGACTATGTACTTGAAGTTCTTATTCTTTCATAGGTAAATTATAAATGAACCATTTGTAAAGACTCATCATGAAATTCTTGCCCAGAATATACCTTGGTTCGTCCATATGGGTTTGCAGCAGAGAGGGGAAACTCTTCCGTGCATGGAACCACCTCTGGCCAACCATAAACAGTAGCTGATGATGAAAACACAAGCTGAAATGTTTCAAAAATTGAAATCAGCCGAGAAAATAATATCATGTGACGTGAAGCAGCAGCAGAGGGTACAGGTTGCTTTCGCGTAAATTCTCTTGACTCGGAAAGAATATCAAAAGCATATAATTAGACAACTGATTTATAGTTTAAAAAAGTTAGAACATCTATCAGTTTGGTTTCATCAATGATAATGCCTAGATCGACATAAGATTCCAGCATTATAGATTATGGACATAAGATGTCGACTAATGAAGACCAAAGATTTCTGGAATCATCTTGAGATCATTCTAAATCAAAGGCAAACACTGCCGGAAGGGTTCTGTTTGACATACAAATATATCAGTGTAGCAGATTGGTAATGAGTTTAACTTGATTGATATGCTCAATGAATGGCAATATCCTAGTGATGAAAAGATAGACAACTGAAAATCGTACGTACACCGTAATTCAACAACAACAAAAAAAATTCATTGAAAAAACCCAGCAAGTAACTGTATATAGTTGGAACAAGGTTAAGGCCTGAATTATCTTAAATTTTAACTTTAAAAATCAGAAAAGGACATAACACCACCCCAATAGAAGAGCTCATCGAGGCATAGATGCGTATTTTTCCCTTTCTTTTTTCCCCAAAAAACTTCCACGGAACCAACTTTTACCCTTTTTCTTTTTCCCAGATAATTCCAAGTCAGAAAAATTTACCAACAGAAGAATAAACTACTTGTTTCTGTTTTTAGGATGTGCAGGAACCAATTTCAAGGACAACAATAGTTCTTTTTTAAGAGAGAGAAGAACCAGAGTTGGTCTAAACTCTAACTAGATACAATGCAAATTCAAAAAGTCAGGCCCTACACCCCCTACAGACAAGTCAACAGTTATATTAAGTGTCGATTCTCTTCCCACGGTTCCAGCAAGTGGAATGGTGCATTGACCAAGAAGCTCACATGTGACATCATGCGAGAAGAGGAGAGAACTTGTGCATATATGAAGTCAAACATCACAGTCAATCCCAAAAGCCGTATAATGAAGCAAACTTCACAGAGTGGTCCGTGAAATTAACTCCAATTCAAGTTTCACCACAGGATTAGAACCTAAGTAAATATGATGAAAATAAGAATACAAGAAATACCTTTTCACACCCATGGGCAGCCATGACTTCCAGTAGAGTGATTGAACCAATAAGGTTATTGTCGTAATACATCAAGGGTTCCGCACACTTTCACCAACAGCTTTTAATCCAGCAAAATGGATGACAGAATCAAACCTGTAGTGGCAACAGGATTAGAGGACGACAGTTTCTTATTTTTATGTAGAAGACAAAAAGTTAAAAGGAATAGAAAATATTACAACATACAGTAAAACTTCGTGGAAGAGAAAAGCTTCTCTAGTGCGGGTTTATCTCGGAGGTTCATCTGCACAAGAAAACAAAATAATAGAATGGAAACCATCAACTATAAAACCAAACACTACGAGTGCTAGAAATTTCAAGGACTGAGTATATTTTAGGTGTCCATGTAAATGTAAAATTGGGGCGTCAACTGTGGAAGTTTAAAGTGATTTAAAGCCCAAACTGCACAGTGAAGGTTGTGAATAACAGTTGCCTTCAATTGGATAATTTAATATCTGAAATAGTGAAAAAATAACAGGTTCCCTTTTACATATTTTGATGCGGGATAAAATTATACTTAATTATTTATTAATTTTTATATTTTTTAATTTTTTAATTAGTTATTTTTTATTTTAAATTAATTAAAATTTTAATTAGTTAGGAGTTTTTATTGTGTTAGGAGTCTTGTTTTAAATTTTATTAGTTATCAGATTAGATTTTAGTAGTTATCAAATAAGGTTAATTTTTGGTCTATTTAAGTGATGTTTTGTTACGATGAAAAGACAGATTATGATTGATAATTAATGAGAAAACGTTGATTTTTTCTTCCTTCTTCTTCTTGATTCTGGTGAGATGTCAAACTTTCCCCTCCCCTTCTACAATTCTAGTTACGATTATCCTTTTGTATTGATTGATTGTAGGACATCAATTTTTATTATTGTCCTGCATCAAATTTAGTATCAGACCCTCACATCGATCCATGGTTACTAATATCAGAGAATGTTAGTAACAGATCTACTCAATCGCTGTATCACATAGCTATTCAGCCACAAGTCATCCTCGATATTCCTGATGCCCGATGGACTTTCTTTGCAAGTCCTTAAGATATTCGAATGGCATTTGTTCTAAGTTGCTTTCAAAGGAAAGGACCGAATAGCCTTTGTCCTAAGAAAAACTGCTTCCCCATCGAGCCCAGCTCGCTGCCATCGTCTTCCTTCCATGCTTACTGATCAATTACACTTTTAGCCCCTAAAAATTTATGAAATTGCAGTTAAGTCCTTGAATTTTGGATAAATTACAGTTTGGTCCCTGAACTTTTAAAAAATTATATTTTGGTCCCTGAATTTTTAAAAAAATATAGTTTGGTCCTTAGAGTTTTCTATAATTACATTTTGGTTCCTGAAATTTTAGTAGTTGCAGTTTGGTCCTTGAAGATTTTGAAATTATAAATCAGTTAGTAAAATTTTATTAATTTCAAATCAGTGAAAAAAATTCAGAAATTTTAGATCAGTGAAATTTTTTTTAGAAATTACAGATCCGTAGTTGAAGTTTCAAAAATTACAGATCAATGATAAAATTTCAATAAAATTTCAGATTAGTCATTAAAATTTTAAAAATTATAGTTTGGTATATTATAATTGATCATTTATATTTTGAGTTCCAATGCAATATTCTAATGAGGCTCCCACCTTTGATGGTCGCCCCGATCCAAAGGTCTTTATTGATTGGGCTAATGAGATGGACTATTTTTTTGATTGACACAAGTTGTCTGATGATAGGAAAGTCTTATTTGCTAAATTAAAATTAATCAGTCGAGCCAAGTTCTTTTGGCAGAGTATTAAGGTTCAAGGAGAACAAAACCTCATCATTGATTGGATTGAGATGATAGAAGTCTTGAGTAATAAATATCTTCCTCATTTCTATTAACATAAAAAAAAATTAGAGGTGATGCGAAAGAGAAGGACTCATTTTGTTGAAATTCTTGAGAAAATTGAGAAGATTTCAAGTGAGTTATATATTGATTCTGAAGACATACCATCTAGCATAGTTGTGGATGAATCTGATCTGTATTTAAGAAAACTTGAAGAGTTGGATAGTGTGCTTCGAGACCTTCAACAAGACAAGGGTGATCGCTAGAAATATATTTTAGACCTCCTAAAAATGGTAATTTCACTATGCAAGATTCTTGGTATCGATTTTAAGAAAACGGTAATTAAGATACATCCTAGTTTGAGTAATAATTTTGAAGAAACAAAGAGCCTGATCAATAAAACTATTACGGGATTGGAAAATACAATACAAAGATTATGAGAAATTAAAATGAAGGGAATGCAACTGTTCAAAATGCAAACCAGGGCTGCAATCGTCGTCCAGACTCATTGGCGGCATCACAAGGCATATTCTTCTTATAGGCATCTGCAAAAGGCTGTTTTTATTTGTGAATGCTCTTGGAGACGAAGAGTTGCTTGAAAAGAGTTAGGAAAGCTCAAAATGGCCGAAATAGTACCAAAAGTAGAAAGATTCGATTTGATTGGTGTTGACAATTTTATTTGCGTTTTGCCTTGCAATTTGAAGATAGGCATTATTTGAAATTCGTGCTTAAAAAAAATTTAAATTTGAGAGAAATGCGAGGTTGTTGATCTATTTCAAGTACTTGATTTGTTGGCGTGGAAGAATTCAGTATCTGAGGAACTTGTTGATCAAGTTCTTCTCAATGGAGGAAAATGATGCGGGATAAAATTGTACTTTTTTTATTTATTAATTCTTGTATTTTTTTAATTTCATAATTAGTTGTTTTTTATTTTAAATTAATTAGAATTTTAGTTAGTTAGGAGTTTTTATTGTGTTAGGAGTCTTATTTTTATTTTATTAGTTATCAGATTAGATTTTAGTAGTTATCAAATAGGGTTAATTTTTGGTATATTTAAGTGATGTTTTGTTACAATGGAAAGACAGATTATTGGTTTTTTCTTCCTTATTCTTCTGGATTCTGGTGATATGCCAAACTTTTTTCTCTCCTTCTACAATTTAGTTACGATTATCCTATTTTTTTGTATTGATTTACCATAGAGCATCAATTTTTATTGTTGTCCTACATCATATTTCCGTTCAACAGACCCAAGATCTTTCAAGCAACCATGCCAACCAAAAACATCAACCAAGCACAAAATCAAGTGCCATATTGAAAAACTTTTGCTAATCTATATGCAATATCTCCAAAGCCACAAATCTCGGATCAAGCACACTTAGAGCATCTCAATAGAAATTTAGAAAGGCTTAATTTTATTAATCACACTCCTCTCAATATATATTATAGCCTATATTCTAAGTAAGGAAAACTAAATAAAAGAAAATAATGAGAAAATCAATATGTACAACATGACCTATTATAGACGACTAAATTAGGAGAAGTTTCCTAATCAAAATAGAAAATAAATCTCCTAATTCTAACACTCCCCCTCAAGCTGAGGCGAAGATATCGACGAGCCCCAACTTGACAAAAAGAGCAAATACTATATACCTAAATATCGAGAAGCTCGTCTACGCTCTTATGATCGCAGCAAGAAAACTCCGCTACTACTTCCAAGCACATCCTATTGATGTGTTCATAGATTAACCCCTAAAGCAGATTCTCCAACCACCCAATACATCTAGGC
>BRYE01000010.1:7000573-7010573 GCA_030159115.1 Actinidia arguta var. hypoleuca | reverse complement strand
CGATTAGGTACCTAGACGCCGAGACAATTCCACATCCCAGAATATAAGGGATCTGGATGTTCGCCTTGATGCCATCAATACAGGGACCAGCGATCCAGTAACTATAGATGCTTTGATTAGACAGACTGAGCCACCGTTCACACAAAGAATAATGAGAACTACGGTGTCGTCCAGGTTCGAGCTACCTACTCAGCTCGGAGTCTACGAAGGAAAAATAGATCTTATGGATCATCTGGACTAGTACAAGAATTTGATGTCGCTCCAAGGATACTTCGACGAAATCATGTGCAAGGCTTTTTCCACCACACTAAAGGGATCGGCGAGGTCGTGGTTTTAGAAATTATCTCCTGGAATCATTGTCTCATTTGGCGATCTGAGTAGGCTTTTTGTCGCCAATTTCATGAGTTGCAGAGTTAGGTAGAAAAACATTTTCCGCCTTTTTCCCATTCACCAAAAAGAAACGGAGAACTTGAAAGATTATGTGAAATGGTTTGACCAAGCCGTGTTGAGAGTTGAGGATCCTAGTGACAAGATAGTGGTAATGGCTATGATGGAAGGACTTCGCCCTGGTCCACTATTCGACTCCTTGTCCAAAAACGTCCCAGAAACTTTATCCGTTGTTCAAAGCAAAGCTAATAAGTATACTGCCGCGAAAGAATTAGCCGAGACCATGCGGAGGCAAAGAGGGAAAGATGATCATAAGATAAAAGAACCTAACACAAGGCGATCTGATTACAGGGACGAAACAAAAAACAAGTAGCCTGACCGAGATTCGAGATGAACCAATGAAAGGCGACCCCGTACTTCACCTCGCGCGCCCAAAATTTATATTACCTCCTCTCAATGGTCCCATTGCCTACTTTCATAAATTAAGCATGAAGAATTCATCAAATGGCTCGCAAAAATCAAAACTGATCCTCGAAAGAGGAAAAAAAACAAGTCTTGTGAGTTCTACCGAGACCATGACCATAACACAGAAGATTGCTTCCATATAAAAGAACAAATAGTCGACCTTATCAAAAGGGGATATCTAAGAAAGTATGTTGCTGATCGTCCACCACCAAACTCGCTAGAAAGGAGATATAGCGACAATAGACCGATCGCTAGTGATATACAAGTGATCCATGGCGGATTTGGATTTGGAGGATGTTCAAGTTCGTCTAGGAAAAGGCACGCCAGGAGTGCCAGTGGACGGGCTGAAGAAATATGTAACCTCTCATCGCCAATGATTGACATTCACCCACATATTACCTTCGACAATGATGATCTGAGGGGTCTACACCTCCCTCATGATGACACCTTGGTTATTTCAGCCATTATCGCCAATTTCAAAGTTCAAAGGATCTTGGTTGATAATGGGAATTCCGCAGATATCCTATTAATCTCTGCATTTGAAAAAATGAAGATAGGACTTGACAAGCTGCACCACTTCCATACTCCCCTAGTAGGCTTCGGAGGGAATGTAACACATCCGCTCGGATGGATTAGGTTACCAGTAACCTTGGGGACAAAGCCTCACTAAACCATTGTTTGGCAAGAATTCATCGTGATAGATTGTCCTTCACCCTACAACTCGATTTTAGGTCGCCAAACTTTAGGAGGAACAAAGGCGATCACCTTAACCTACCATTTGAAAATAAAGTTTCTCACTTCAGTAGGGGTGGGCGAGGTGGGAGGCAACTAGAGGGTGGCAAGGCAATGTTTTATTTCGGCTATGCAGGCTGAAACCTCCCCAGTCCCAAATGTCCAATAACAAATACAGATTGATGATGGCAAAATGGAACCTTTGAGGGACGAGGTGGAACAGATTATCGTGCTAGACTCTTGAGAAACCGATAACATCAAACCCCTTGAAGAAGTTACTCTGATCTCCATACACCCAAAATATCCTGATCGCCACGTTATGATCGAAATCAAAATTACCAACGGACTATGTTGCGCTTTGGTAGAATTAAGAAAAACTTTGACGTCTTTGCCTGGTCACAGGATGATGTCCCGGGTATTGATCCTTAAGTCGCCATGCACAAATTATTCACCAACCCCAAACATCTTTCAGTTTGCCAAAAAAGGAGGAAATTCGCCCCCGAGCGACTGAGTGTTATTGAAGAAGAAGTGGCCAAGCTCATCAAAGTCAATGTTATTAAAGAAGCCCATTATCCAGAATGGCTAGCCAACGTTGTCGTCGCCCCTGATAAGGGGAAAAATAGAAAGTATGCGTTGATTTCACTAATCTCAACAAAGCGTTCCCAAAAGATAGTTTTTCTTTGCCAAAGATTGACTTGATGGTTGACGCCACGTCCAAGCATGAGCTCTTTAGCTTCATGGACGCCTTCTCGGGTTATCACCAGATCAAAATGTTTCCCCCCGACGTGGAAAATACTTCCTTTATTACGGAATGAGGATTATACTGCTACAAGGTCATGCCGTTTGAATTAAAGAATGCTGAGGCGACATAACAGAGATTAATAAACAAGATATTCAAGCAACTGATTGGGAAAACAATGGAAGTATATATAGATGATATGCTCGTCAAGAGCATCGAAGCGGCCGATCACATCGCCCATCTTGAAGAAGCATTTAACATTCTGAGAAAACACTGGATGACCTAGGATTTTTGGTGACCAAACGAGGAATTGAAGCAAACCTGGATCAAATTCATGCTCTTCTCAGGATGAGCTCACCCAGGAATATCCATAAAATTCAGTAGTTAACTGGGCGAATTGCTGCCTTTAATAGATTTGTCTCCAAATCAGACGATAAATGCCTACCATTCTCCAAAATCCTAAGGAAGAATCAAGATTCTCAGTGGACAGAAGAATCAAAAAGAGCATTCCAATAGCTCAAGGAGTATCTCGCCTCGCCACCCTTGCTTACTATTCCACCACGGGTGAAGAACTCTTTGTGTACCTATCCATCTCACCAACCGCGGTGAGTTCCATGCTTATCCGAGAAGAGAACCGAGTTCAAAAATTGGTGTATTATGTTAGTAAGGTCATGATAGGTGCTGAGAATAGATATTTGAAAATAGAAAAGCTTGTCTATGCCCTTTTAATCACCGTCAAAAAGTTTTTCCATTATTTTCAAGCTCATCCCATTACCGGGCTGACTGATCAACCTTTAAAGTAATTCTCCAACGACCAGACACCTCGGGAAGGCTTTTGAAATGGTCTATCGAGCTGAGTGAATTTCTTATCGATTACAAACCAAGAATGGCGATAAAGGCCCAAGCCTTAGCTGGTTTTGTGGCTAAATCCACTCATAAAGCCATTCCAGAACCAGATGTGGCTTCCCCGGAGAAAGAAAATCCAACAATGCGGAGCTTGGACGAGGATCTTGGTAGATGGATGTTATTTGTAGATGGATCTTTCAATCAGCATGGCTGTGGTGCAGGGCTTATTCTCCAAACCCCGTCAGGAGAACAAGTGGAGTATACTATACAAATTGAGTTTAAAGCCACCAATAACGAAGCCGAATATAAAGCTCTCCTCGCCGAATTAGGGGTCACCACGGGATTGAGAATAGATTCCATGGACACCTTTAATGATTCGCAGCTGGTAGTAAACCAAGTCAAAGGAGATTACCTCGCCAAAGACATGCAGATGGCGGCCTATTTGGACAACGTCAAAATTATGTCCAAGAAAATCAAAGACTTTACCATTTGCCAAATCCCTAGAAAAGAGAACAAAAAGGCTGATGCTCTGGCCAATCTCGCTTCCACATTTGATTTCATATCAGATAGAAGTATACATTTGGAGTTCCTGCCCAATCCAAGTATTGATATCATCGAACCAGTCTGTTCAGTGGAGGCAGACCCAACATGGATGGATAAAATCATCGCCTATCTCCAGCATGGCACACTACCAACTGATAAACTCCAAGCTCGTCGGATCCAATACAGGTCTTCAAAGTTCTGCATTCTTCATGAAATTTTATATAAATGATCTTTTTCAAGTCCTCTTTTGAGATGCCTCCGACCTGATGAAGATGATTTACGTGATGACGGAGATTCATGAAGGCATATGTGAAAATTATTCGAGGGCAATAAAATCAATTCGATAAGGCTACTTCTGGCCTCAAATGGAGCATGATGCGGAGACATATACAAGAAAGTGTGACAAATGCCAAAGGTTTGCTCCGGTGACCATGGCCATTTTCCTAATGGAGAATTGACATACTTGGACCTTCGCCTCAAGCTCCGTTATAAAGAAAGTTTTTGATCGCCGCCATTGATTACTTCACTAAGTAGATAGAGGTAGAGCCTCTCACCAAAATCACTAAGAAAAATACAAGTAGTTTTGTATGGAAAAGTATCGTCTACCGATTCGGAATTTCTAAGGTTCTTATCTCGGACAATGCCAGGCAATTCGATAATGATGGGTTTAGACAGTTTTGCTCGAACCTTGCCATCTCGCACCATTTTTCCTCGTCAGGTCATCCCCAAGCCAATGGCCAAGTAGAAGTTACCAACAGAACCATATTAAGGAATCTAAAGACAAGACTAGAGAAATCCAAAAGCGAATAGGTAGAAAACCTACCAAGCATACTTTGGGCATACCATACAATGAGCAGGATTCCTACGGGCGAGACACCTTACTCCATGGTCTATGGGACAAAATCGATTATACTTGTCGAGATAAGAATGCCGAGCTTCAGGATCTCAAATTTCAGCAAAAATAGCAATGAAATCAAGTTGAGACTCAACCTTGACCTCCTTGATGAAAAAAAAGAGCATGCAAGAATACGCCAAACAACTTACAAGCACTAGGTCGCCAAGTATTATAACCAGAGAGTCAAATACAAATCCTTCCTACCTGGCAATCTAGTCCTAAGAAAGGTCGCCCTATCTACTAAGGAGCCAAACACAGGAAAGCTAGCCCCAATATCGGAAGGCCTTTATAAGGTCGTCAAGATATCTAAACTAGGGACTTATTGACTTGAGAACATGAATGGGAAAGCACTCCCTCATCCTTGAAACGCTGAGCATTTGAAAAAATATTATCAATAATGCATCTGGCCGCCATAACAATTAGATCGCCTGAGCGATACAATTGTAGTAATTACTAATTTATTCCAAATAATAAAATTTCTCCAGTTTATTTTAATCGTCACTATTTGCCGATATATCACCAATTACAGGTTTTATATCGCCAAAATCAAGATCGTCAGTTCGTTATAAAATGACGGAGGCATCCTGATCGCCATTATGGATATCGCCAAAATCAATATCACCAGTTCGTTATAAAACAATGGAGGCATCTTGACATCTTGATCGCCATTGTGAATGTCATCAATATCAAGATCGCCAATTCATTATAAAACGGAGGAATGTTGATCGCCAATTTGGATGTCGCCAATATCGAGATTACTAGTTTGTTATAAAAAGACGGAGGCATCTTGATCGCCATTGTGGAGGTCGCCATTATTAGGGTATGCCATTTCATTATGAAATAGTATCTTCTTCGCCTTACAATTTATAATCGTAAAAGTTATTGTTTGGCTCGATATATGCACCCAATGATTTTTAAATTCGACTTACATCGCCATATTTCTGAATTTGTTATCGCCATTATAGAAGTCGCTACAGTCAAAGGTGCCTGTTTATTGCGAATGCATCTAGTCGCCAGTCACCTACTTGGCTAATAATTTTGCCGTATCAATTATCAAACTTATTCATCCAAAGTGCTAGATAATTGATGCCAGTTCAAACAAAAATTGCACAAGTGAAGAATTAAAATGCTCATTCATTAAAGATGGGTTACACGTCGTCATTACAAAAATAAAAAACCTTATTACAAATATTTAGGAGGAAGGGAGATTAGTATCGCCTTTATCCTTCTCGCCAGTCTCCTCGTTCACCCCTTCCCCTTATTTGTCTTCGTCCTCATCCTCCTCGGGGAGCTCGGGGTGATGGCGACGAAGCTACCGCTTACAAAAATCAAAACTTTCGCCAAAATACTTTGAGGCAACATCTTCAACTGCCCCTAAAAAATCCGACAAAGATTTGAACTCTTCCACAACAGATATTTTAGCTTGAGTCACGGCTTCCCTCAACTCCACCACTAAAACCCTGGACTTCTCCAGCTTGTTGGCAAGATTGTCCTTTTCCTTCTTCATTTTAGTCAGTTCGTCACCGGCCTGCTGCTCTCGAGCTCGGGTCTCGGATAACTGCCGCTCCAGATTGTCAATCAACATTTGGAGATGAAAAACTTCATTTTATAAAGAGACAGCTCGCCCTTGTTGGAGAGATGCCTCTTCTACAATTTTCCTGCTCTGAATTGCCAGGGAGGATCCGAGCACAAGCGCCTGCTACAAACAAATCTTTTTAGATCAACCCGAGCAAATATATATCTTAACAAGAGGAAAATGAGTACAAAATCGAGTTAGTACCTGGCCGAGAATGTGGAAAAATTTGATAGCCGTCTGATCCAAGGACAGTTGTCCCACTTTTTTCTGGTCCGTAGGGGGAATCACTCATCGGAGAATCTTCTCGGCTATGGAGGGGCTACCAAGAATGGAAGTCCCAAGACCGAAGACAGTGCCCAAGGATGGCGAGCTTCCCTCCCCGGGCTTCGAAGAAGTGGTTGCCCTTGGGTATTCACCAGGTCTGGTCTTCTTTTTTTTGGGCTCAGGTGCGGTGGCGGGCTCCTTCCCTTTGGGGCTATCTCCAGGTTTGCCCTTCTTACTGGGCGAGCTGGAGGAATTGTCCCTTGAATATTTTTTGTCAATTACCACCCCTGTAACGGGAGTGAACTTCTTCGTCGAGCTTTCGCCCTTGGCTCTCTCCACTTTTTTGCCAAGCTTTTTGAGGCTTATTCTCTTCGACATAGCTGCAAAGTAACGCACGAATATCATACATGAAACTACGAATGATAAGAATATACAAGAATCTATATCATTCGATTTAAGCCCGGGAGGTAGCCCAAAATCCGACTAGGATTCCGATGTCAGGTCCGAGTTTGATCCCAAGACAATCGGTGAAAAGTCTAAAAAGGATCTCGAACTTTTGTCTCTTACCATCTTAGCAAGGTCAGATCAGGGATATGAGGTAGAATCCTCTTCAGTTCCTTCCTAAGGGTTCCTAGGTATTTTACTAATTCATCTCGGGAATTGTTGTCTTGCTGGACGTGTTCACCACGGTAAGGGCGAGGCTCATCCGCATCGCCCGACGATGTTGATGTTCTGTGTCCAGATCGCTCTTCGCCCCTAGTCCCAGATGTCATAGGCCCGAGAGAGCCAAAAAACTAGACGAAATGATTTCAATCTAAGGAGCACAGGGACTGAAAAGTGCCCTTGTTGCTCCACTGATTTGAAAATTTCGTCAAAGAGTTCCTACTCGTTCCCGTATAACCTGGGCAGGTCATTGCAGTGTTTATCTAAAAAATACTATAGAATATTAGTTCTTTGAATACTTTAAAAATAAATAAATAAATAAAATTTCTAATAAAATTAAGACCGACCTAGAACATTCCATGAAGTCGGGACCCTTAAGATGCCTTCCCGAGGTAAACTCTCAAGAAGCTCCCAGCCATCCCCAAAGACAAAAAAAATTGCTTTTCCACCCCTTAACATTGTTGGGGTATCCGAGGAGGAGGATCTTTTTGTACCTCGCCTTGAAGTACAACCATTCTTGATCCGATTTAAAGTTATTATTAAGGTTAAACAGATTCCTAAACTCAGAGAGGGTTATAGAATATTTAAATGCTCGCCACAACGCCATTGCACAGACGATACTTCACCATGTGTTGGGGACGAGCTGAGTAGGGCATATATTGTAAAATAGTAAAATTAATCTAATAGTTGGATGAATAAAAAAGCGGAGGCCCGCATGAAAAAAGACCTCATAAAAGACCACCTCGTCAGGGCGAGTTGAAGTTATAGTTTCATTCTCCTCAGAAAGTCTAATCTGTACACTTTGTGGAAAAGAGTAAGTCTCCCTAAGTAGATCTAGCTCCTCAGGAGTTATAATATTTGTTTCTTTTTCCACGGAGGGATGAATAGCAACCAGGTGGGCAACCTCAGGGACTGGGGGTTCCTCCATGGGTGATTTAAGAGATTATTTTACCTCTCAGTAATATATGACGATCCTTCTCTTAGGTGGTCGGATATCCAAGAGGGCAAAGAATCCAAGTCTGATGGGGTAACTACTTTAGGCCTATGGGACATAAACTACGAAAATAAAAGTAGAAAATAAGTCAAGGTACTTACTATGCTAAAAGGCAAGAAGGCGACCACAAATGAGGGTGAAGAGAAAATCAGAACAGTAGCAAAAGTTTGGTAGCAGAAACAAAAAGGTATAAATGAATGGATGGGCGCCCCTATATATAGAAGATTTCAAGAGCTGAGATTCATCTGCTCCAACGTCTAAGATCACCGACCTTTTGAATCTCGAACTCATAACCGCCTTTGCCGCCAAAAGCCTTCTTTAGTAAGCCACATTTCCGTCCAAAAGTCATAATTAATGTGCCGCCGTTTTGCCCTGACTTTATTATAGTAATTAATGCCCTCATCCACGTGCCCAACCGGAAAGGCGCGTCATTATTATGTGCCTTCGTGGTTAAAAGGTTGTCACTTCAATGGTTACTCAAAGATTCCGAATGTTTCGACACTTCGAGTAGGGGGCCTATTGATATGGAAAAAATATGTACCACCTTAATATTCCTAATGGTTCATGTCCCCCTAAAATTCTCGTTGGCACAACGCCAATAAATTCTTGGTCGCCAAAATCGTTATCAACAATGGATCTCCACCTCGCCTACACATATACGGGTCTCTCTAAATTGCCATAAGGTATCTATATTGCCGGACTAAAGATCTTCTCCATGAGGACTTATCCTCCAAAAAGATTCCATCTTCATCAGAAGTCTGTTATCATAAGACTCCTTCTCTATCATTCATCCACCTGACCAGAGTGCACCTCTGTGAGAATTCCACCTTTACAAGAGAACTATCTCCATTAGACTCCAGCTCCATCGCGACTCCTATAATTGCGAATTGTTCTCCAACTAGCAACCTTCTATGTTATCTCCGATATTTTTGGTATATCCTCCCATACTAATCCTTCTAAGGAACTCGCCGTGATTCACTGACACAACCCATTTCTCCATCTATATAAAGGCCGCTCCTCCATTACAAAAAGGTACGCTCAACACAGGCACCACATACACTTTTTCTTTTGTACTCTTCCATATAGCGCCGGAGGAGTTTTGAGCGGCCTCACTCCGTCCGATTACATTTGTTCTATTCTGCGCAGGTCATCCAAGTGTTTGCCGAGGTCCAACGCTGAGGCCGATGAGCAATTCTGACTAATGGTTGCCCTCCCAGATTCTTACCACGACAAATATGACTTTGATATTTAATTATAACACAAAAAATATCCGATTACGTGGTTATCAATATTCTACAAATAATTTATTTTGTAAGGTTATGTACTTACAAAGTCCTACAAAATGAAGAATTTACGACATTATTGAAACCGGAACGGGACAACCATTGTATGATATTGGCGGCATGATACACTGCCTTTTGGTCACATCATCAACTCCAAACTCAATCATAAATTCTTTTAGATTGCCTACTAAAAAAATAATATGTGTAAGTTATTTTATTTTTGGTTAATTAAATAATATATTTTTTTGTTCTTTATATACTATCTCACAAAATAATTAAACAATAAATATCATATATATTTGTACACTTTAATGGCTAATTCTTTTTTATTTTGTTTTTGTGGTTATATGATTAGAAGTTAAAAATTTCATAATTTTAATATCATTTATTTGAAGTAAAGATATTGCATTATTTCTAAGTCACATGCTTACAAAAATTTTGTCATAGTTCATATAAATTGTGACTTTAACAAAACAAATATTAAATTGAGATTGTTTTTCTAACAATACTCAAATCAAAAGACAATAAAAAAATATTTTTTTATCTTGCTTATTTTTTGTCTCTTTAATTTTTTTTGTATTTTTTTAACTTTTAGTTTTTTATCTTGTTTATT
>BRYE01000010.1:6980573-6990573 GCA_030159115.1 Actinidia arguta var. hypoleuca | reverse complement strand
CGGGTGAGTCCCGCCCTTTCCATGGTGAATACCTTCATTAAGACGGCCATTCCCGAGACGACTCACTAGAATACCTAGGGACTGTTAGGAAGGAACTGAGGAGGATTGTATCTCATATCTCCGACCTGACTTTGTTAAGATGGTCGGGGGGAAAAATTTGAAACCCTATCTTAGAATTTTGTTCGACTTTGGGATTGAGCTCGGACTTGACATTGGAATCCTGGTCGAATTTTGAGCTATCCCCCGAGCTTAAATCGGATGGTATAAACTCTTACTATTCTTGTTGGTTATTCTTTTCACGTCTGATGTTTGTTTTTTATTTTGCAGCTATGTCAAAAAGGATTAGCCTGAAAAAGCTCGGCGAGAGAATGGAGAAAGCCAAAGGCGAGAGCTCGGCTAAAAAATCCGCTCCTATTAAGGGAGTGATAATTGGCGAGAAGCGCCTGATGGAAGAACCTTCCACCTCGCCGAGCAAGAAAGCGAAGTCTGGGGATGATTCCAAAGGAAAGGGGTACGCCCCCACTCCTGAACCCAAAAAGAAGAAGTCTGGTCCAATAGACCATCCGGAGGCCACTACCTCTTTTAGACTTGGGGAAGGGAGCTCGCCTTCGTTGGGTACTGTCCTCGGTCTAAGGGCTTCCATTCTAGGGAGCCCTTCCGTGGCCAAGAAGATCCTCCGAGGAGTAATCCCTCCTACGGATCAAGAAAAGGTGGGGCAACTCTTTTTGGACCAGACTGCCTCAAATTTTTTTTAGGCTCTCGGCCAGGTATTATTTCGATACTAACTTCTGATTGTTTTATCCTTGTTAAACATGCTCGGTTTGATCTGATAAGATTTGTTTGTAGTAGGCGCTTGTGTTCGGATCTTCGTTGGCGGTCAAAAGCAGGGAAATCGTCGAAGAGGCATCCTTTCAATAGGGGCGAGCTGCCTCTTTGGACACTGAAGTTTTCCATCTCCAGAAGTTATCCGCCGATCTGAAGCAGCAACTTGTAATGTTTTGGAAATTTATTTATTTTGGTTTTGGACTTGGGCCATAATTTTCTATTTAATGGTATTGTTGTTTGGCCATGGGCCAAATAAGTTTTGAATTATTGTTGGGCTAGGCCCATTACTTTTTAGATTATTTATGGGCTAGGCCCATTGGAATTAAATGGAAGGTGTAGATGTGTTGTGTGTGGGTGTGATACACCGTAGTAAACCCCTAGGAAGCTTCTCTCATACACTTCCCTTTCCCCTCACATCAGCCATTTCACATCTCTCTCCCTCTCTCCCGTCACTCTCTCTTTCTCTCTCACTTCCTCTTTCTTTCTTTCTCTCTCTTTCTTCAAGAGAAACTCCAGCCAAAATCGCCATTTCCGGCCACCTTCCGGCGACATTCGGCCTTCGCTCAAAACACGAAAGTTGATCATCTCATCGAGCTCTTCGATTCCATCCGAGTGGAATTCGATAGGACTACGTTTGGGCCTCCATTTGCCCAAAAATCCACCATTTGTCAAGAGGTAGTTTGATATTGTGTTTATGCCCTATTCTCTCTATTTTTATGAGTTTAGGATGTGTTTGGTTGTTAGAACAACATTGTGTGAATATTTGTTATTATGAAAACCTAGAAAAATCTCATGTTTAGGTAATCGATAACATTGTGTGAATAACGAGTGTCACGTGTTTGATAAAATATTTGTGAGAACATTGGATTTATGTGTTTATGTGATTCGGTGGTTATTTAAAATGTTGGAAGTTAAATATTGATAAGTTGTGAACTTTAAATAAATATATTGTTCATTTGATATGTATGTACATATATATATGTGTGTACACATTGTGTTTTGAGCATTGGATTGATAATTATGGCATTGAGCATGACCATATCATAGCATCTTTGTGGCCTTGTCGGCTTATGCACGGCATTGGGATGGATACATTTATGGATGGTACTCCCTTAGGGAGGGGTACTAAAGATGAAAATTCCGAATGTGGGTGTAGTGGTGAGGAAAAGGGCGGATGGCTCCCTAATAAACATTCACTCCAATCATACTCGGTTAGCTCCCGGGGATTGGTTTTATCTACGCTCCTTGTGTGGGTGGCTCACAATCCAGTGTTGAGAATGTGTGTGCATTGGGATGGGCATTGTTGCATTTAAGCCATTGAATTGGTTTCATTGCCTTGGTGGCATCATCATTGCACTTCATTTTATTTTCATGAATTTAGAGATAGTATGACATTTTCATAATATTTTTCTACTAAGTCATCGTGCTTAATCAAATAAAATAAAACCACTTTCAGGTGAAAAGGATAAGGGCAAGAGCCCGACTTGATTTGACCGTATTCGGGTCTTTTTGAAGACTTTCTCGAAGACATAGCTTCATTGGATGTTTTGTGTATTTAGAGTGAAGACATATAATTCTTTTAGGTAATTTAGAACCTTAGAATAGGTTTAAATTATATTTGTTATATGTATTCATTATTGGGCACGTGTTAGCCCCTTTTTATTTCAAATATGTAAAAGAAACTAATTTGATGTTAATCTCATTTGGGCAAAGGTTTAGCCCTTCTAAAATTAGTATTTTGGGTCAAACATTGACTTTTCAACGGGTGTCCATGTAGGACAATTCTTTTAAATTCCGCACTTTTGATTGGTCCACGTAGGACCTTTCTCCATATCTTTGACTCGTTGACCTCGCACCCGTGGTTGGGTTTTTGAGGCGTGACACAACTGGCCGAGGCATGAGCTCGGGAGCAGCAGGTCGGCGATGAGTTCGCCAAATTAAAGGATGAAAGGGACACCCTTGCCGACAGTCTGGAAAAGGCTAGGATTCTGGTTGCGGATTTAAGGAAAAGAGTTGACCGCTCTAAAAAATTGGCTGTCGAGGAATTTAAATCCTTGTCGGATTTCTCTGAGGCTGTTGAAAGCGCTTCCTAGAAGTATTTTGGTGAAGGGTTTGATTTCTGCAAATGACAACTTCGCCGCCATCATCCCTACCTTGCCATAGACTTGGAGGAAATGGGTTTCGATCTTGACCTGCTCGCCGAAGAGGACGAGAAAGCAGAAGGGGAAGGAGGTGAGGAAGAAACTATTGAAAAAGGAGATGCGAATCCTCAGGGCGACACAAATTCTCAAGGCGACGAAAACTCTCCCCTTTTGTAATGATATAATTGCATGTACATTTTTTTTGTGTGTTTGATGTAATTTCAAGTCAATGAATATTACTCCCATTTTGGCGATGTGAGCAATTGTGAATCGTTCTGGTTGTAGATTTTGTTCGTACTAGCATGTTTTTACTTAGTTTTTAAATTTCTGCCATTTTACGATGAACTGGCGATCTCGAATTTAGGCGATCAAGATGCCTCCATTTTACAATGAATTGACAATCTTGAATTAGGTGATCAAGATGCCTCCATCATCTTACGATGAACTGGCGATCTTGAATTTAGGCGATCAAGATGCCTCCATTTTATAATGAATTGACTATCTATAATTTAGGTGATCAAGATGCCTCCATTTTACAATGAACTGGCGATCTTGAATTAGGCAATCAAGATGCCTCCTTTTTGCAATGAACTGGCGATCTTTAATTAGGCGATCAAGATACCTCCGTCATTTTACAATGAACTGGCGATCTTGAATTAAGCGATCAGGATGCCTCCGTCATTTTGCAATGAACTGGCGATCTTGAATTAGGCGATCAAGATGTCTCCATCATCTTACGATGAACTGGCGATCTCGAATTTAGGTTCAAGATGCCTCCATTTTGCAATGAACTGGCGATCTTGAATTAGGCGATCAAGATACCTCTGTCATTTTACAATGAACTGGCGATCTTAAATTAGGCGATCAAGATGCTTTCGTCATTTTACAATGAACTGGTGATCCCGAAATCAAGATGCTCCGTCATCTTATGATGAATTGGCGATCTTGAAATTGGCGATCAAGATGCTCCGTCATCTTATGATGAACTGTCGATCTTAAAATTGGCGATCAAGATGCCTCCGTCATCTTATGATAAACTGTCGATCTAGAAATTGACGATCAAGATGCCTCCGTCATTTTGCAATGAACTGGCGATCTTGAATTTGACGACCAAGATGCCTCCGTCATTTTACAATGAACTAGCGATCTTGAATTAAACGATTTCCATCCTGCAATTGGCGATTAATTGAAAATAACTGGAGAAGTTTTATTACTTGAAATAAGCTGGCAATCATTACAATTGTTTTGCCCAGGCGAGCTGAATGAGCGTCATTGGTAATATTTTTTCAAATGCTCGGCGTTCTAAGGATGGGGGAGCGCCTTCCCGTTCATATCTTCAAGCCAATAAGTCCCCGGCCTAGATACCTTGATGACCTTATAAAGGCCTTCCGATGTTGGGCCTAGTTTCCCTGCGTTTGGCTCTTTAGTAGATAGGATAACTTTTCGTAGGACTAGGTCGCCAGGTAAGATTGACCTGTATTTGACTCTCTGATTGAAATTTTGGTGACTTGATATTTATAAGCTGCTTGGCGTATGTTTGCTTCCTCCCGTTTCTCATCAAGGAGGTCGAGGTTGAGTCTCAGCTCGCCTTTATTGCTATCCTTGTCAAAGTTTGAAGTCCTAAAACTCGGCATTCCGATCTCAACGGGGATCACTGATTCAATTCCGTAAACCATGGAGTAAGGCATTTCCTAGTAGGAATCCTGCTAGTCGTATGATATACCTATAATATGCTCGGTAGGTCCTCTACCCATTCACCTTTGGATTTTTTCAATCTCGTTTTTAAATTTCTCAAGATGGTTTTATTACTTACCTCGACTAGGCCATTGGCTTAGGGGTGATCAGGCGATGAGAAATGATGTGATATGGCGAGATTTGAACAAAATTGGCTGAATCCATCGTTATCGAATTGCCTAGAGTTGTCCGAGATGAGAACGTTGAGAATTCTAAATCGGCAGACGATACTTTTCCAAATGAAATTCCTTGTATTCTTCTCGGTGATTTTGGCTAACGACTCGGCTTCCACCCATTTGGTGAAGTAATCAATGGCGACGATCAAGAACTTTCTCTGTAATGGAGCTTGAGGCAAAGATCCCAGTATATCTATCCCCCATTGGGCGAATGGTCATGGGCTGGTAATTGGCACCATATCAGTATGGGAAAGGTGGTTAGATGGTGCAAATCTCTGCTATTTATCACACTCTCTGGTGTATGTTGTTGCATCACGTCCCATCTGGGGCCAAAAGTAGCCTTGGCGAATTGCTTTTCGTACTAGTGACCTCGCCCCCCGAATGATTTTCGCAAATGCCCTCATGGATTTCCCTCATCACATAATTGGCTTCATCAGGTCGAAGACATCTTAGGAGAGGACCTGAGAAAGATCCTTTATATAAAATCCCATGAAGTAGGCAAAACCGTGCAGATCTATAGCGGATCAAGCGAGCTTGAAGTTTATTTGTTGGTAGTGTGCCGTTCTAGAGGTAAGCGATGATCTCATCCATCCATGTTGGGTCTATTTTCGTTGGATAGACGGGTTTGGCGACCTCAATACTTGGTTTGGACAGGAATTTCAGAGGTATACTTTTGTCTGATATGAAATCAAAAGTTGAAGAAAGATTGGCTAGGGCATCAGCTTTTCTGTTTTCTTCTCTTGGGATCTATTGAATGGTGAAACTTTTAATTTTTTGAGTTAAGCATTTGACTTCATCTAAATAAGTTGTCATCCGTACGTCCCTGACGAGATAATCTACCTGAACTTGGTTTGCCACTAGTTGTGAATCACTGTAAGCATCGATTGATTTGACTCCCAATCTAGTGGCGACCCGTAATTCGGCGAGGAGTGCTTTGTACTCGGTTTCGTTGTTGGTAACTTTAAACCCAATCCGTATAGCATATTTCATCTGTTCACCTGCTGGGGTTTGGAGAACAAGCCCTGCACCACATCCGTGTTGATTGGAAGACCTATCTACATACAACTTCCATTTCTCAAGCTCTTCATCCGAGCTACTGAGGTCATTGTTCGAGCTACCAAGGTTCTCGTCTAATTTTGGAGTCTCTTTCTTCGAAAGGACTTCCGGGTCAGTTTCATGAGTGGATTCGGCCACGAAGTCGGCTAAGGCCTGGGCTTTTATCGTCGTTCTTGGTTTGTAGTCAATATGAAATTTGCTCAACTCGATGGACCATTTCAGAAGTCTCCCCGAGGTATTTGGTCGTTGGAGGATCTGCTTTAAAGGTTGATCAGTCAGCACGATGAATGGATGAGCTTGAAAATAATGGCGAAGTTTTCTGGCGGTGATCAAAAGGGCGTAGGCGAGCTTTTCTATCATTATGTATCTGTTCTCAGCACCCATCAAGACCTTACTAACATAATATACCGGTTTCTGAACTTGGTCCACTTCTCGGATGAGCACGACACTTACCGCTGTGGGCAAAATGGAGAGGTATACGAATAATTCTTCGCCCGTGGTCGGCACCACAAGCAGATGAGGTGATCCCAGATACTTTTTGAGTTGTTGAAACGCTTCCTCCGATTCTTCTGTCCACTGAAAATTTTAATTTTTTCTTAGTATTTTGAAGAATGGTAAATATATGTCCGCTAACTTAGAAATAAACCGGTTGAGGTCAGCAATTCGCCCAGTTAATTACTGAACTTTATGGACATTTATGGACGAGCTCATTCTGAGTAGAGCTTGAATCTGGTCCGGGTTTGCTTCAATCCCTCGTTTGGTTACCAAGAATCCTAAGAATTTTCTGAATGATACGCCAAAAAGGCATTTTGAAGGATTTAACATCATCCGGTATTTTCTTAGAATGTTGAAAGCTTCTTCTAGGTGGGCGATGTGGTTGTCTGCTTTGAGGCTCTTGACGAGCATGTCGTCTATGTATACTTCCATGGTCTTTCCAATCAGTTCTTTGAACATCTTATTCACTAATCTTTGATATGTAGCCCTAACATTTTTTAGATCAAATGGCATGACCTTGTAGTAGTACAATTCTCATTCCGTGATAAATGAAGTCTTTTCTATGTCGGGGGAAACATCTTGATCTGGTGATATCCTGAGAAGGCATCCATGAAACTAAGAAGCTCGTACTTAGATGTGGCGTCGACTATTAAATCAATTTTTGACAGAGAAAAATTATCTTTTGGGCACGCCTTGTTGAGATCAGTATAGTCAACGCATACTCTCCACTTCTCCCCTTTTTAGGGGCGACGACGACGACGACGACATTGGCTAGCCATTCCGGGTAATGGGCTTCCTTGATAAACTTAGCCTTGACGAGTTTGATAACTTCTTCGTTAATAACTCTGAGTCGCTTGGGGGCGAATTTCCTTCTCTTCTAGAGCACTGGAGGATTTCCTGGATTGGTATATAACTTATGCATGGCGACTTGGGGATCAATACCCGGGACATCGCCCTGTGACTAGGCAAAAACATCGAAGTTCCTTTTCAAGAATTCCACTAAAGTACATCGTAATTCATTGGTAAGTTCAGTTTCGATCATAACGTGGCGATCAGGATATTCCGGATGTATAAAGATCGGGGTAGTTTCTTCAAGGGTTTTGGTGTTTTTGGTTTCTCGGGGATCCATCAAGACAGCCTGTTCTACCTCGTCCCTCAGAGATTCCATCTCGCCATCGTTGATCGGTAATTGCTATTGGATATTCGGTGCCGGGGAGGTTTCAATCTTCATAGCTGAAATAAAATATTATCTGGCCACTTCTGGTCGTCCCTTACCTCACACCGCCCCTTGCTAAAGTGGAAAACTTCATTTTTAGGTGGTAGGTTGAGGTGATCGCCCTAGTCTCGCCTAGAGTTGGGCGACCTAAAATTGCATTGTAGGGGGAAAGGCAATCTACCACGATGAAGTCTTGCCAAACGGTAGTTTGGCGAGGCTCTATTCCCAAAGTTACTGGCAACTTAACCCATCCCAGCGGATGAGTCACATTTCCTCCGAAGTCCACCAAGGGTGTTAGGAAGGGATGCAATTTATCAAGCCCTATTTTCATCTTTTCGAATGCCGATATGAATAGGATGTCAGCCGAACTACCATTATTAAATCAAGATTCTTTGGACGGTAAAATTGGCGATGATGGCTGGAACGACCAAGGCTTCATCATAAGGTAAGTGAAGACCTCTCAAGTCATCATTGTTAAAGGTGATTGGTGGGTGAATATCAACCATTGGCGAGGAGAGATTATATATTTCTTCGGTCACCCTACCTGCATTTCTGGCATGCCTCTTTCTGGATGAATTCGAGTTTCCTCCTAATCCAAACCCGCCGTGGATTACTTGTATGTCTCCAGCAGTAGGTCGATTGTCGTCGTATCTTTTCTCTAGTGAATTGGGGGGAGGGCGATCGCTCACATACTTTCTCAGATACCCTCGTTTGATAAGGTCAGCTATTTGCTCCTTCAGATGAAAGCAGTCTTCTGTGTTATGGCCATGATCTCGATGAAACTCGCAATACTTGTTCTTATTTCTCTTTTGAAAATTAGTTTTGATTTTCGAGGGCCACTTGACGAACTCTTCATGCTTAATCTCGATAAGAACTTGGGCAATAGGAGCATTGAGCAGGTAACACCAATTCTGTGCGGCGAGGTATGGTACGAGGTCGCCTGTCATTGGTCCCTCTTGAGTCTCGATTAGGCTTTTTGATCCTCAGTTCATCGTCCCTGTAATCAGATCGCCTTGCATTAGGCTATTTTCTTTTATGGTCATCTTTTCCTTTTCGCCTTTGTTTGGCTTCGGCCAATTCCTCCGTAGCGATGTACTTATCAGCTTTACTCTGGAGAACGGACAACGTCTCTAGAATATTTTTGGACAGAGAATCAAATAAAGGACCTAGGCGAAGTCCCTCCATCATTGCCATGACGACTACTTTGTCACTGGGATCTTCAACTTCTAATATGGCCTGGTTAAATCGTTTCACATAATCTTTCAGGTTTTCTGTTTCTTTCTGGTGGATGGTGAAAAGGTGGGATGCGTTTTTCTGTCTGATCTTACAGCTCATGAAATTGGCGGCGATAAGCCTGCTCAGGTCGCCAAACGAATCGATGGTTCCAGAAGATAACTTCTAGAATCACGACCTCGCCGACCCCTTCAGTGTAGCAGAAAAAACTTTGCACATGATCTCGTCCGAGTATCCTTGGAGATACATCAGATTTTTATAACAATCAAGGTGATACATAGGGTCTGTTTTGCCCTCGTAGATCCTGAGCTGAGTAGGTAGTTTGAATCTGGATGACACCTTGACTTTCATTATTCTTTGGGTGAAAGGTGATTCAACTTGTCTAATCAAAGCGTCTATGGTTATTGGAGCACTGGTCCCCGTGTTGATGGCGTCTAGGTGGGTGTCTAGATCCCTAATCTTTTGAGAAGTGGATGTATCTTGGCGCCCTGGTACCCGATGGACCCGATGAGGAGACCTACCATGCCTTAACCCTTCGCTTTCCAGCTCTGGCATTTTGCTAGAGAATCGTGATTCTGGCGAAGGGCTCCTTTCTCGTTGTGGGCGAGGACTAGGAGAATGACGTCGTCTGTCTCGCCCGGTACTATGGTGACTTTGAGATTCGTTCCCTGATAGATGAGAACGATAAGGAGCCGGAAAAGGTGGTGGGCGATTATTCGCAGTGAGGTGCTGTGGCCATTCCGCGTATCTCATGATGAAGACCCTCTAGATCCGGAGCTTGGCTAACGTTAACCATTGGACGGGCTCTGTTATCTAGAGGGCTGCTAGTGCTTGGTCTAGATAATAATCGGTTGCGCAGGTGCATAGGATAAAGAGAACTTTCATTCCCATAGACGGCGCCAAACTATTATGGTAAAAATCTAGGGGAGAGCAACCAACAGTCAGAATCGCTCCTCGACCTCGGCGTTGGACCTCGGCTAAACTGGGGCGACCTGCACAGCAATGAGCAAAAGTAATCGGCCGGGGTGAGGCCGCTCAAAACCCCTTCGGCGTATGAATCAGACTAAGGCGATCAGGAAAATATTATAGGCAATGTGGGTGAGCACAATAATAAATGTATGCAT
>BRYE01000010.1:6930573-6940573 GCA_030159115.1 Actinidia arguta var. hypoleuca | reverse complement strand
GGACAAATGAACGACGTTCTCTCGGTCCAATCAATGGCTAAGAAGTCAAGGCAGACAATGTTCGAACCAAGAAGCATCACATTTTCCAAAACTGACCTGAAAAGGCTTCAACACCCTCGTGCTGATCACCTGGTCGTTCAACCTAGGATCAACAGTTACGACGAAAAAAGGATCCTAATGGACACGGGAAGCTCTATCAAGGTGATGTATTATAACCTCTTCAAATAACTTAAAACTATCAAAATCAGATTAAAACCCATCCGAGCCCTTCTAGTCGATTTTAATGCTTAGTCTCACTAACTTTTAGAAATCGTAACCCTCAAAATCTGAGCTGGTGACAGAGTTCGTTGTTAACATACCGTCCCCGTATAATGTGATTATTGGCCGAGATTGGTTGCACAAGATGAAGATGAAGAGAATGGCTTTCACGTTATACCAAGTCATCAAATTTGCCACTCCCTAGGCAAAGAAACCTTTTATGGAGATCAAGTGATTTCCAAACAATGCTACCTCGCTACGATCTCCACTAAGGCGGCCATGAAAGAAGTGCAATTGATCGAGGAAGAGCATGAAGTTCTGGAAGACGTCGGAAGGGACCTCAAGGCTAAGGTTGTGGAAGACCTGATACGTTATGGACTGGATGAGACAAGCTCAAATCATTTCTTTTCCATTGGTGCAAACCTGGAGGAACGAGAAAGAATCGAGCTCATCCAATTCCTTGCAACAAATATCGAGGTCTTTGCATGGATACCCTATGAGATGCCTGGGATAGACCTCAATTTCATCAAGCACAAGTTGAACATTCTCCCCAAAGCCCAACCAGTGAAACAACGAAGAATAAGGTCCGCTACCGAGCATGTGGACATTGTGATAGAAGAAGTAAAAAAGCTAAAAGATGCAAGTGTGATAAAAGAGGTTCTTTATCCGAGATGGTTGTCCAACACAATTGTGGTAAAGAAGAAGACTAGCAACTGGAGAGTCTGCGTCAACTTCACAAGCCTTAACCAGGCTTATCCGAAAGACTACTTTTTTTGCCGAAGATTAACCAATTGGTGGACTCTACTTCGTGTCATGCCCTAATGAGCTTTCTGGATGCTTACCAAGGTTACCATCAAATAGCAATGCACAAGCTCGATCAAGAGAAAACTGCATTCAGCACCCCCGCGGCATATTCTGCTACAAGGTCATGCCCTTTGGGCTAAAAAATGGTAGAGCCACATATCAGAGGATGATTACCAAAATATTTGATCCAATCATGGGTAAAAATATGGATGTGTACATCGATGATATTATAGTTAAAAGAAAAAAAGTGTCAGACCATGTGAAGGACCTGATCAAAGTGTTTGCGATACTAAAAAAGCACAAATTGAGATTGAACACGGCGAAATGCACCTTCGAGGTAAGCTCGGGAAAGTTCCTTGGACACTTGGTAACATGACGAGGGATCAAGGTGAACCTAGAGCAAATTGTAGCGATCACCAAATTCATCAACCCTAGAATTGCGAAGGAGGTCTAGAAATTGACAGGGATGGCAACAACACTTAACCAATTCATTAGTAAGTGCTCTGAAAAATTACATCCTTTCTTTTAACTACTTCACAAGAATGAAATTTTTTTATGGAATGAGGAGTGCGAGCTCGCACTCCAAAGTTTAAGAAATATCTGACGAAACCACCGCTTCTTTCCACCTTGGACAAGGGAGAGTTTCTTTACATCTACCTTACTGTCTTTAAACATGCCGCTAGCTCGGTACTTATAAGAGAGGTAAATAGAGCAACACCCGATCTACTTTGTTATCAAAACATTTACGGATTGTCAAATAAGGTACCTGCCATTGAAAAAGCTCATTCTGCCCTAGTTTTAACCTTGCAGAAACTAATACATTACTTTCAAGCACATTCCATCACTGTATATACATAGTTTTCACTCAAAAATATTTTGTTAAAAGCAAACCTATCCATCCGACTCAACAAATGGGCCATTGAGCTTAGACAACCAGACATAAAATTTCTGTCAAAGGTAGCAATAAAAGAACAAGTCTTGGCCAATTTTATGGTTGAGTTCTCACCCCAAACTATGAGTCCAGAGCGAGGTTGCCTTGCGTCTGCACACAGGGGCAGGAGAGCTCAGGGGCAAAGTCAATTGAAATTCAATCAGCACCCAAGGATAATGAGGTTATTTAAGAACCACCTTAAAGTGCAGAAGCAACCATCGCTGGAAAAATTACTAAGATTCCATAGGTTAATGTAGAACCACCTCATATCAATCTCACTTTGGCATGGAAGATGTTCATTGATGGAGCAATAAAACAACCTAGGAGTAGGGGCCGAAGTAGTCTTAAAAAGTTCCAAAGGGACAATTTTTGAACACTACCTCAAGCTAAATTTTCCAACAACAAACAACGAGTCCGAATACGAAGCCTTCATTACGAGACCTCGGCCTGCCAGCAAGCTAAAAGTTCTGGAGTTTTATAATTTTAGTAACTCAAAGGTGGAAGTCAACCAAGTCTAAGGAGAATTTAAAGCTCAAGGGGCCATAATGGCTAAGTACTTGGTGATTGCTAAAGCCCTCCTTACCGAATTCAAAGCAGTCAATATCGAACAAGTGGGAAGGAACTTAAATTCACAAACAGATACATTGGCAGTCTTAGCATCAGTTTTCAAAGGAAAAATAGGGCAAACCATTTCAGTCAATTTGATCTCGGCCCCTAGTCATGAAATGTCCCAAGAATCCATAATGGTCAACACCGAGTTTGGGCCGAGCTAGATGGACCAAATTATAAATTTTATACAACATGATAAGGTGTCAGAGGACAAAAAAGAGGCGCATAACCTCTAAATAAAGGCAACACAATTCTGAATTTTTCCCATGGGGGACTTGTACAAAAGATCATATCTACGATCTTACCTATTGTTCATCCACTCGAGCTTAGTTAAAGACATGCTTTTTGAAATCCACGAAGGCATTTGCAGATTACACTCAGGGGAAAGATCATTGACTCACCAGGCCCTGACTCAGGGATACTGGTGGCCATTCAAGCAAAAAGACGCCCAAGTATACGCCCATAAGTGTACCAAATGCCAACTCTTCTCCCCCTTGATTCATCATCCAGCAAGGGACTTGACCCCTCTTACCAGTCCATGGCCCTTTTTCAAATGGAGAATAGACATCATGGGGGTCTTGCCCTAAGCTCTGAGGAACAAAAAAAAATTGTTAGCAGCGACGGACTAATTTACAAAATGGGTGGAGGCCAAACCACTAGCCCAAATCAAGGAGACAAACGTAATCAAATTCATCTACAAAAACATTCTTTCCAGATTTGGCATCCTCAAGGTATTTGTATCAGACAACAGAACTCAATTCGTGGGCAAAAAAGTCAAAGACTTGTTGGGGCAATTGAAGATCGAGTTCTACAACTCAATACCGAGCTACCCGCAGTGCAACAAGCAAGCCGAGGCCACCAACAAAATAATCATGAACGAGATCAAGAACGGGCTTGAAAAAGCCAAAGGCAAATGGATCAAGGAAATGCCAAACATTTTGTGGGCCTATCGAACCACACCGTGGAAAGCAACGAAGAAATGCCTCATGCTCTACCTTTCATATTCGAAGCCATAATCTTGCTGGAGGTCAGTCTACCCACAATATACCAAGGCATACAATATCAGTCACAATGAGAAAGTCTTGGCTTGAGACCTTGACCTTGCTGACGAACAAAGAGAAAATGCACTAATATGAATGGTTGACTATCAAAAGCAGTTAACCATGATATACGACTAGAAGGTCCAACACAAACAATTTTTAATCGGAGATCTCATTTTGAGAAAAGTTGTTGAAATCCCCAAGGACTTGGCTGACAAGAAGCTCAGCCTAAATTGGGAAGGACCCTACAAGATAGTTAAGCTAGCTGGCAAGGGCGCTTACTACCCTAAAAATCATGGGGCAAACAAGCTTTGAGACCTTGGAATTCCAACAACTTGAGGAAGTATTACCAATAAAATATAATTTTTCTAACCGAGGTGGTATTTATATCAAATACACTTGTAAAATCTGTTACTTAAAGATTTTGTTTTCCATTGTTATCAAAATTAAACTCATTTTGAACCTTTTAACGCACCATTTTCTAAAATCAATTTATACTAGGAAAGAACTCTCCATTTTCTTAAGCACAAGCTTAAGATGTCTTAAAAAATAAGAGGTTAAACCATAGAACCGCCTAAGCATTTGGCTTGAACATGACAAGGCAAGGTCAAAGAAAAACACTATTTGCTAAGGCATGACCAAACTATTTGCTATGAGCATGCCAAAAATAATAGATTTTCGCTAAGGCATGACCAAACTTGTCCGAATGAACTGCGACAAATATGAAAAAGAACAAAACCTTACAACTTGGTCAAGAAACTACAACATTGGGTAAGAGTTAACCAAACTCTATTCGAGTTTCGAACTCTGTTCCACGAGATTTGCCTAAGTTACTTAGCAAAAAAATTCAATGAAGAGTTAGCTGAACTCTATTCGAGTTCTGAACTCTATCCTATGAATCTTGCCTAAGTATACTTAGCAAAATTTTATAAAAAAATTAGCCGAGCTTTTTGCGAGCTCTGAACTCTGTCCCACAAGGTTTGCTTAAGCATACTTACACAACATGTAAAAATTGAAAACATGCAAGCAATATGAAAAACAAGACGCAAAAAAGAGAATATATTCATTACAAATTCTTAAAGATTATTCAATACAAAAGATCTTGGAAAATTTACAAATCAGAAGAAACATCTTCAGCAGTTGCATTGGCCTCTACTGTGTCCTAACCAAGATCGTCGGCCACGTCGGGGACCTTTCTCTAGAACCTCGTCTGTTGTTTCCTTTAGTAGTTCTTTCTCATTAAAACCGGGTAACACAAGGGAATAATAGGCTTGAGGAGGATCCATTGGTTCGACCTAAGGGGGAGTCGTGCTCCAAGCAGGGTGATCAGAGGTGATGCCAAGCTTTTTCAGGCATGCCAGCCAGCCCTCCAGGAAGATACCAGGGCGAAGCTCAACCAATTACTTGTCGTAGTTATCTTCAGCTCGATCGATCCCCTAGTTGTACACTGGCTTGAAGACCTGGCCGCAGATGGCCTTTTCCAGCTCCTCAGCTCCTCTAATGCCTTGTCCAGCTGCTACTGGATAACATCCACCTCACCCCAAGCTGCAGTGATGGCAGCATAGTTGACATCTCATTCCTGGATAGCAGCAACAAGGTTTAGCTTTGCCGTCTCCGTAGCTTTAGAGTCAAGCTTTGATTGCTACTCTAGAGAGATAATTTTCTTCTTTGATTTCTTGATCTAGAAAGACTACTCTTTCATCCTCTTCGAGATGGTAGTAGCTCTCTAGAGGCTCTACAAAAAATAGAGTAAATGTCAAGTACCAAAAAGTTCAAAGAGAAAAATTGAAGAGCACCTGAGGTTAAGCTACTTACCTGAACCTACTACATCACCAGCTGATTGAGGATTTCTTCTGAACCCTCCTTCGCAAGGTCGGCAACATCTTTAGGGAGCATGACTACCTATGCAAGGGCCAACCTGGTGTTGTCATCCTTGGTAGAGTCAGCCATGGTTACCTGTTTATTGAGCTCGGCAGTGGAAAATTTAGGCTTCCAAAACTCGACCTCAGGACTAAAGGAAGGGAGGAAGGCCGAGCTTATCTCCCCTTTCTTTTTTTTGAACTTCTTGGAGAGGCCCCCTGCGAGCTGATTCGCTTTCTATTTATCCAATAAATGTGCTTTCGATAAACTCGGTTCGACCTTTGCTTGGGCAGTCAAGGCGAGAATTGGAGTAAGGGTAGGCTTCGGCTCTTGGTCGACCGGGTGAAATGACACCATAAAGGAGTGGTAGCTGGCTTGGACTTCTTTTGTCCTAGAGTCCTGAACCTCAGGGCCATGTTAACCTCACACGAGCTCGTGTTGGAATCGCTGCCTTGTTTGAAGGAGAGAGTTATCACAACCTCGCCTACGAGCTGGAGCGAGGCAAAAGTGAGGTCATCTGAGTGTTCGGCGTTTGAGCTCGAGATTGGAATGGGCTCGACCGCAGGGATTTCACTCTCAGTCATGGGAATCACCCAACCCCTTCATCTATTTAGTACCAACTAGCTCACCACTTCCTCTTCCTCCTCATCCTTGTTGTCTAAAGAGTTCCTCCCATCTTGGAACTCGAGCGAGGGGCGTGTGCTCGTTGAGCTCAGCGCTAAAGTCGTTCGAGTTAAAATCGCCGTGTCGAGGAGCCCGACCTTTAATGCGCAATGTAGGGAGCCTGATCCTATCGAGCTCATTGGTCTTGTGCGGGATGACATGGCGGTAGATAGGCTCGTAGGTAAGGAGATCTGTAACCTTCCTTGAAGCTCACATATTGTTTACAGCTCAGATGGTTGCCTTGCACTCTTTAGACCAGTTCTTGAAGAGGTCGCTAAAATTTGCACAGCAACAAAGACAAGTATCAATATCAACACAAAAATTCACAAGTATTAAATTTACAGATTTGATAAAGAGATACTTACTATAAGGAAGATGGTCATTGTGTCTTGGGAAGGAGAAGTGGCCATTGTCCCCAACTCAGATTTCCCATTTATTAGAAAATCAAACAAACGCATTAAGAAACAAGTTCTTGTCTAGGTTGTCTGTGACCAACTTCGTTTGTGGATGACGAGGATTCCTAAGGCGTAAGTAGTGGTTACCCTTGAAGAAGGATGTACCTGGTTCCCTCTTTGGCTACACCACGGTGTAAACATAAAGCAGGTCTACGGCACTGAAAAAGAGCTCCACTTGGCGCATCAGGGTGTCAACCGCGAGCACGGTTCAAACTAAGTTGACAGAGACTTGCATAAAAGTGAGGTGGCAGCATGTCATCACCTCCTTCAGCATTGGGCTATTAGGGAACCGAAGCCCAACTTGGTGAATCAACCAGGTACGAACTAGGATACGTTCCCCATTGCCCTCGACTAAGTTTGCAACCTCGTTGGGCCTAGAATACTTTATTTGAACGTCTTCAGGGATGCCGTGGTCGATCCTAAACTTGTTCAAAGCTACATCGTTGTGAACCAATAGTTGAGCTCGGTTCAACTCCATGATCTGAAAATAGGAACAAGTCAGTTAGAACAAGCTCAGCCAAACAAATGTGACGAGCTTTAGGGAGAAGAATCATACGAGCCCATTGTGAGCATCGAGCTCTGCCCCACAAAAACTACTTATTATTTTTTAAGGGACAACTATCAGACCCCCTACTGCCTCAAACCTATCTCGACAATAGAGGGTCCTAAGGGATAAAACCCTAAGGCCAATGATTTACGTCCTACATAGTAGCCCAGACCCTTTTCATCAAGGGAACAAGTCAAAGACAACCTAGTTTACAGAAACTCAAATAAAAGCATAGAGCTCCAACAATGGCGAACAAGCCAAAGCCCAAGAACTTGAGACATGCAACAAAAGAAGCAATAAATTCAAAGTAAATTCAAGGAATCAAGCACATAAATGCATGCAAGACTAAAGCAAACCTAGAAAAAGAAAAATACCAGAACAATTGTAGAAGAGAAACGGAGATCAGAAACTTACCAAAGCTAAATTCGAAGGAGATTAACGATAGAGGATCTGATCGACGTGAAAGTCAGAGAATAGTCATTGGCAACTAAACAGCGATGTGTCAAATAGTTAGACGGTAGTAGCAGACGACAGGCACACACTTTCTCTCTGTAAAATGCTCTCAAGGTTTTGTGAACAGTGATGAAGGAAGACAAACAAAACTCTATAAGGAAAGTGAAGAGGCAGGAAAGTAGCCCAAATGTGCCCTTGGGGCGCGTCGTACCACGCACAGGCAACCACCCCCAAACCAACAAGAGACGAGCACGTGGTAGTCACCCAGCAGCGCATCCTTATCAAACGAGCCCTAGGGGTAGGTGAGGGACCTCGGCACCAGTGGTCAAACCAAGCTTGCGAACTAATCAAACCCAAACGAGTGACTCAAATAATACATTGAAATAACAGACTTAAATAGGAGAAAAATAGCTAGTAGGCATTAACGTACCCGCCAAGCTCTGGGCTCAAAAGATGAAGACGTCCAACTCACATCACCTTGGCAAGCATTACTAGGGACAATTGTAAGGGGACAAAATATACAATGACAGATTTTGGCATTGCTAAGCAGGCACCCCCACTGAGCTATCGCTATGAAGCAAGTTCGGTGGTCCCCTGCGCCGAAACTCAATGTAGACACTACCGAATACAAGCACTGTCTGAGCTAAGGCCACCATTACTTCTGAGTTATCGCTATTTAGCAAGTTCAGAGGAGTAACCACGCCAGAGTTTGGACAAGGGGCAATGGCCGGCGGTAATCTTGAGGGATGTCATGGGACAGAAGATAACTTGCACGTCGAAGCTTCTTTTGACAGCCCCTATGCCCGTCGGCAGTATGATGATAGGCTACCATCCAGGCCTTAGGAGCATGGCTGAGTTAGTCACCTACTCACTGACATAATAGTCAACGTGTCCGAGGACGCACCGAGATGCAGCCTATCCAATGACACGACAGTTGGTGCGTCAAGGCACTCATCGAGCTGTGCCATATAAAGTCAACCTTTATTTTTCTAAAAGGTACGCGAATTCAATCCTAAAAAGCATATACTCTCTCTCTCTGTCCCTACATATGTTTTTCGGCCATCTAATTTGACCGTTGGAGAGTCATTTTCCCAAAATAGCTAATGCGACCGATCTCACTTTTTTTGTGTCGCAACAAAGATCTTGTTGTTACCGACTAGTTGCAACCACCTCTACTGCCGTATGACCACCGCATGTGTCTATTCTCGATTTTCTCTCTCTCATTTCTCAAACTCACACCCCACAATATGCTTTGAAAATCAAAGAGTGAGTTGTTACTTCCTACCCTCTCCTCATATGGTAGCTAAAACCAATTCTTATACATTCTTTGTTGTTGTTGTTGTCTCGAGTTAAAAATGAACGAAATCGTGAAAAGCTTCTTTTGAGCTTGAAGATCAGTTAATAGATCCCTATGGAAAACTTAGAACTTCACAGAATTGTATTAATTTTTTGTCTACTTTAACTTGTTTTGGTATTTGATTTTGTTTTCCGAACAGCCATTGGAGGTGGGTTTTTTTTTACTTGTTTTCATTTTCAAAATGCAGGTTCATATGTAAATATCTTGCTTAGGAGTTTTGAAGTTCAGATCGATCAAGTTACTCAGATTTTGACGAGAATCTTCAGCTACCTCAGCAAAGCATCATTCTTGATTAATTTTGAGGTTCAGCCAGAGGTAGGGTCCAACGGCTGGAAGAATATCGCACGTCGTGTGGTGTTTGGTGCGCCCCCGGTAGCCCTTGAAAATCTGGAAGACCGAGTGCCTTCCACACCCGGTCGTACTCATAACCGCATCAGGTCTCCAAGATGAACAACCTCTGGCGATGGAACAATGTAGGCAAGGGAAGTCGGAAAAATAGATCTGTAACTTCAGGAAAGGGATTGGCTCTAAGGGTTGGGCACGGGGTCCCAGTCCCGAATTTGTCAGCGAACTGCTCGAACTGCTTCCGCGGTGAAAAGTATCATTCTTGATGAATTTTGACTTCTCCTCGTAGCAATTATTGTATTTTATTGTTGGATTAGGTTTTCATATGTATATCTGGAATTGGGAACAAGTTAAACTATAAAACATTGACATTTTGAAAAAATAATACTTTTGTTTTTGGTTCAGTTACTAATATTGTGTATCTCCAACATTTGCTTTTAGATTTTATAAAAATTTAATGTGTTTCTTATGAGTAATGGTTAATAGAAAGTGTTAGATTATATTTGTGTATATTATATTTATCATATTTACTATATCTTCAGAATATATTCTGAATATATGGTAAATATCTCCCTAATTGACAATCAGAATATATTCTGATATAGAATATATTCTGATTGATACGTTACCTCATTTACATTATTATTATTTTCTTTATGTAAACAATACCTTTCTGAT